>JAQJVL010001159.1:0-52500 GCA_035578905.1 Stictocephala bisonia
TGTCTTGCCTTAAATATAACAGTATTTGAAAAATGCTTTTATTCAGTCATGTAATACATTTTAAATATATTAACAAATTAGCTTCAGATGTGTGCATGTAAAACTATATCTTTAACATGTAAAACTATATCTATATCATGTTATTGGCAATGGAATACTATTTCACCCATTGCATGGCTAGCCCAAACTTGATTGTAAATTTGAAATTAGTTAGGAAGGTTAAATAAATGATTCCTAGTTAGAGGGAGGTATAATCGATCAATTTACCACTACATGCTAAATTTGAGTTATAAAGTGATCAAAGTCTTGATACTAGTGCAAGTTATTAGCTGTATTTGTATTACCTTGAAGAGTTTTATTGATATACTGATATTGTATGGTTTTGGTTTTACATTGTTACAGACATATTTTATAAAAAGTGACCCATTTAGAGCTAATTATTTTAACAGTTAGTTGACATTTATAAAAAGTAAAAGATAATACATAACTTGTGGCATCAGGAATATGCATATCTCAATCATTTTAAATTATTTATCTTCTTTTAATTTAACTGCTATAGAAACGACAGTTTGACATCTCCATTCTAATACTGATAGTTACAGACTTGAATGAACGCGGATTCGTTCGGAGTACAGCCGTGCATCAGATATAGTATCTAAGATAATAAAGGCGTTTTTATGTTTATTACGACAAATAACATATATGACCCAACGAATTTATGTAGTACACATTTAAAATTAAACAGAAACTAACATTTTACAGTTTTGTATATTTTATAAATGCACAAAACGTTTGATTTTTAAGTAAAATAAAACAGTGAGTGTATTTCAACTGTGAACCCTCTTTTTACGTTTATGTGGAACTTAAAAAGTCCACATATTGTTCCTTGACAAACACAGTGAGTTATTTTTAAGTAATATTATAATATTAAATTGTTATGCTAACATGACGTGTTCTTTAAAATGATAGACTAGAGATTTATTCCATGACACGATGTGATAATATATTTATGTTTATGGGAAAGATAAGTAGTAAAGTTGTACAAGGTTAATTTTCTCAAATTAATTAAATAACATTCAGTGATTTGTTAAACAATGTATCCATTTAAAAAAATTTATACTATCTGTAAAAAGAAGGCCTTATATATAAAATATTTAATAACGGTATCATTATAATGCAACTTAATAGCCAGGTGTGCCCGCTACAATACAGCCTGTAGAACGCCTGTGAACCAGCGTTAGGCAAGGGGACGAGTATTTTTCAAGTCTGTAACTATCAGTACATATGATCTTCCAACGTGTAAGTTATGGACTGGAAATGTGTATGAGTAAGTTGAACATTGCTGTACCATGTATTTGTGTGTTAAACATTATAAAATATCATTGAATAGCCTACCTTTTGTACCAGTTTGATTTTTAATTATTTTATAATAGTTGTTTCTTAGTAAGTACTGAGACCCATCCCCCCCCACTAAAGCTGGAAAGCGTGCCCACTGGGGGATGGCTCAAAACAAGTCAAGCGATGGGATCACGGGTGGCAGTTGGATGGTCAAAATAAAACTCGGCAGCTGAGCAAAACTAATTTATTATCAAGAAAAACGAAACAGCAAAACTGGCTGGCATAAGGCCACAATATAAAAATAGGCAGAAGGCCACAATATCCATTCGCACTTAAATAAAGAACAAGAAACACTAAAATTAACAAGATAAAACAAAAAGCTACAAAAACAACAAACTCTACAAATACCAAAATTTAACAATTACAAACTGCATGGCCTATCTGCAGTTTAGCCTGAGACACCCAAAACGTGAGAAATTTATTAACAACTCAAGAGAGAACATTTAGAAACAATTTAGGTAACCCCAAATAACCCCGGCAATTTAGCCCACATCCCATGATTCCACCGAGGCCAGGGAGTAAGCCGGAATCCCTGGGCAGCTCCGAATAAGAAGTTAAGTAAAAGAACAATAATTCCCTTTTGGTGAAAGTTTAAAAATTAAACAAGTTAAAAAAATATATAACACGGTACCGTTCTATTACCCCCCTGACATCAATAATACAAATCACGAAATGAATTAAAAATTACCACAAACTATATCACTAGGCCTAACACATAAAAATAAATAATACCATGATCTAACAGTAGGGACCTAACAAATCTAAAAAATATAACAACAGAATAAACTAATAAAGATAAATAACAATAAATATTAACACAAAAGTTCTTTTTGGATTTTAAAAGCTTTTTTCCTTTAATAAATAAATATATGTAAGTCCCCATGGCTGAGTTCCCTAAATCACTGTTCAGTCTTATTTGATTTTTTTTTTTTTAATTTTATCGTATTTAGTGGCCTAGAGATTTTCTTCTGGTTTTCTTTTTTTTTTTTTTTTTTTTTACACAAACGAATAAATCACACTCCCCCAGCTCAGCCGCCGGGAACAAAATGGAACGCACTGACCTGAGGACAGAAGAACAACACCCATATGTAGGGATGGCAGCGTAGTCGAGACATGGGCTCTACGACATGGTCCTCAGGCCAGGCTGGCAGTGCAGAATGGTCGACCTTCCCCAGATGGCAGGCTGAGGGAAAATGTCCCACTCGAGGACCCTGGAGTTTTAGGAGTCTCTAGCCATGCATGGTCTTTAACGCTGGCGTAGAACAAACCAAAAGATGGCCAACCTGACAGACCAGAGCTGGAACACGGAACTAACGAATCCGAGCCAACGGCCACCAAAGTAAAGCGAATCGCGGGGCCCGAGCGGTCTCAGGCAGCCCAGCAGACCACGACAAAAGTAACGAAATGTACCGGTCAAATGACCCGGTACAACCTCCCTCTGCAAAACCTCAACACACCCAGGCAGGGGAGAAAACTCGGTACCTCAGGGACCCAAACAGAAGAAGAAGAAGAAACTTCCAACGAGTGGTGCTCCAAGGACGCCAAAAGAGAAACTAAGAGGGGAAACCCCCCGAACAAGGAGCGAACTACCCTGACTGTTGGGCCCGACAAGAAAAGAGAGAAAGAGACTCTCTCAGAACAGCCACCCAGAGCGCAGAGGTGATCAATCTCTGTGCCCTAAGAAACCCCCAGGAACACCAACTTCTGGATCAACCGTCCCCGGAAAGCCTTAAGCTGGGACACATGGGCTTTCCTGAACACCCTGCCTGACTGGGGATCAACCAGCAGAGCAGTCACCGGTGACAAAAACCTGTCGATGCGGTGGGGACCAGACCACCGATAGCACAACTTTGCAGCTCTTCGTTCCGCGGCCGAACTGACCGGGTGAGCCTGACAAAGAACCAGATCTCCAACCTGAAAAGTGTTAGGAGTACGACCCTTATCATACCTCCTCCTTACTCTCTCTCTAGCACGTAGCAGGTTGCGCCGAGCAGCCCGCCATGTGGACACTACGTCAGTGGCACTTGGCGTAGGTTGAAGATCCTTTAGCCTCCACAAGTTGGACAAAGGGTTGTTAGGAGGGTAGCCATGTAGAATTTCGAAGGGAGTGGCATTGTGACTCTCATTCTTGGAAGAATTGAAAGCAAGCTGGAGCCAAGAGAGACTCTCATCCCAGGTGTTCTGCTTCTCAGCATGGAAAGTAATAAGGGCAGACCGAAGATTGCGGTTGAACCGCTCTGCATGAGAAGGCTGTGGGTAATAAGGAGAGGTAGTCACATGCCTGATACCATTGCCAAAACAGAACCTACGAAACTCATGTGAGGTAAACTGGCTACCGTTGTCGGACACAAGAGTAGAAGGCACACCAAAGTGCTGGAAGAGTTGGGACTGGAGAGCCCGGATGGTGAGCTTAGCCGTAGCACTCCGAAGTGGTAAAAGCCAAATGAACTTCGAGGAAGCATCCACACAAACAAGTAGGTAGGAGCTACCTGACTTGCTACGGGGAAAAGGACCCACGTAATCAATGAACACCTTCTCAAAAGGACTCTCGGCCACCTCAGAAGATAACAACCCTAACTTAGCATTCTAACTAGGCTTGCTGAGAGAGCACAGGTGACAAGCCCGCACTCTGCCTGCAACATCCCGGTCCATGCCCTTCCAGATGAAATACCTACGAATCTTAGCGATGGTCTTATGAATGCCAAGATGACCGCCCACAAGAGAAGAGTGATAATACTGAAAGACCATCGGTACTAGATGACTAGGCAGCACTACACGGGGTTCACCCCTCTGTCGAGGACGGCAACAGAGTACCCCTTTGGACAGAAAATAGGGAGGGTGGGCACCTCCCTCTTGAAGCTCACCTAAGATGACTGACAGCTCAGGATCTTTCTGCTGATGGGACAGTAGGTCGTCAAAAGCCAGAGGAAAATCCAGAAGAACAGCACCACACTGAGCAACAGCCTCAGTAGGTGGATCACTGGGTTCGTTATACATGCGGTAAAGAGCATCCGTGATGACATTCTGGGTACCCCTAAGATGTTGGACTCGGAACTTAAAAGCAGAAATTTTGACCACCCAGCGACCAATTTTCCCAAGCAGTCTGGGATGGGCAAGAAGCCAAGAGAGTGCCTGATTGTCCGTCTCCAGCAAGAACTCAGCGTGTTCCAAGAAACGCCGAAACTTGTCCGTACCAAAGACAACAGCTAGACACTCTAACTCATAGATGGAAGAAGCTTTCTTTTCCTGGTGAGACAACGTCCTCGAAGCAAAAGCGATGGGCTGCCTGACCCCATCAAACTCCTGAGAAAGAACAGCAGCAATGGCGGAGGAGGAGGCATCAGTCTGAAGAATGAATTCTCTGCTGAAATCAGGCATACGCAGGACAGGATGTTGCATGATAGCCTCCTTGAGAGCATCAAAGGCAGTCTGCTGAGCTTGGCCCCACACAAAAGGGACACCTTTCTTCCGCAACTCGTTCAACGGGGCAGCAAGCTCGGCCACGTTAGGGATGAACCTACGGTAAAGATTCACCATCCCCACAAAACGGGCAATCCCCTTGGCATCTCTGGGAGGAGGAAAATCCCGAATGCCCTGGGTCCTCGCAGGATCAATGCAGACGCCTCGAGAAGATATCAGATGACCCAGAAAAGAAATCTCAGGACGAGCAAAAGTGACTTTCTCTGGATTTACGGTAAGGCCAGCTGATTTAAGGCGACTAAGAGCTTCCTCCAGATGTTGCATGTGTTCCCCGAAAGTCTCACTGTAGACAAGGAGGTCGTCCAGGTAATTGAAGACAAACTTGAATTTCACATCATGGAAGATAGAATCAAGCAGACGAGTAAGAGTCTGGGCACCCACAGCAAGACCCATAGGAACCCTAGTGAACTGATAGAGATTCCAGGGAACACAGAAGCTAGTCATAGGCCGTGATTCTTTCTTCAATGGAATCTGATGGTAGGCCTGGTTCAAATCAAAAACACTGAAAAACTTAGCCTTACCGAACCAATCAAACGCAGAATGCAAATCAGGCAGAGGTACCGAGTCAATAGCGACCTTAGCGTTGAGCCTCCGATAATCCATCACAAGCCTAGACCTACCATTAGGCTTGGGCACAAGAAAAGCTGGACTGGCATAAGCGGAACGAGACGGTTCAATCACACCCTTGCTCAGAAGATCTTCAATCATAGCCCTCATAACCTCCATCTTTGGGAGAGCAAGTTTGTACGGATGACTTTTAACAGGCTAAGAATCGGTGAGGTGGATCTCATACTCCAGAAGAGAAGTGACCCCAAGCTCAGGCGTAAGCACATCAGGAAACTGCAAACACAGCCTCCTAATGGCCTCCGCCTGCTCAGGGGGGAGATGACCAACTGGATCCACCTTGGGTTGTTCGGGCTCACAACCCACCTCTCTGACTGCAGGAGGACAGTCAGAATCACCTAATAGAGGCACCAAAACTTGCCGATTGAACTTGAAAAACATCTGGCGCTTCTGGAGGTCAAGCACCATACCACTTTTAGAGATAAAGTCTGCCCTTATGATGCAAGAAACCACCAGGTCCTTGGCAACAAGAAAACCCCACCTCCAGGAAAATCCTTCAATTTTAAACTGTAAAAACGCCTTTAGAAGTATAGGTAGAGGAGTTTGGGATGCCGTCCAGCACGTAATAGAAGAAGGCTCGGTGTGCCTGACAAGTCCTAAGGCGTCAAGGGACTCAAAAAGAGAAAGGCTGATGATACTGCATGCCGAACCAGAATCAAGAAGGGCTCGACACACCGTACCACCAAAAGAAACAAAAACGCCAGGACACACTGAGGTGACCGCCCTAAGTCCCAGGGAAGCCATGCCAGCAAGGGCCGAAAAATCCCCGACACTCCTGCTATGGGCACGTGTCAGAGGCAAATGGCCACGGTCACTCGCAACAACGCGGGGAGCTACTGTGGAGGCAACCCCCCGCGCTGAGCGTTTCCCGCCCCACGACCTCGAGCACGTGGACAGTCATGACGAATGTGACCAGGTTGGCCACAAGCAAAACACACAACAGGAGGCCGAGAACCACGACCCTCCACTGGCTGACTCACACCTAAAGACATAGCCGGTCGACGGGTGGGGAGAGCACGATGACTCTCATGATCCCTCCCTTGCTGGTCTGAGAACTGCACGCTGCGCGAAAGAATGCACAGCTGATGTAGCTCCCGAGAAGACGAAGGCACACCAGCAAAAACTAATCTGCACCGTTCTTCAGGAGAAATGCCATCCAGGATGACACGAACGGTGTCAGCTTCAGAAAGTGTGAGGCGCAACGCTTGCCGAGCTTCCTTGACTGAAGAGACATAGGCTGCCAGAGACTCGCCCCTACCCTGCGACCGATAAAATCTGTCCATGACCATCCCTGAGTCGAATCGGAAGAAACGACGAAAGTAACTCTCGATGGAACGAGTCCACCGAGGCATCACTGGCCAAGACAGAACTCAGCAACTCCCCAACAGGACCTCTGCAATAAGGGAAAATCAGACGAAGTAAGTCCCCAGCCTGCATGCCGGGCATCTCACTAAGCCCAAGAAAGGCAACAAGAAACTTCAGAAGCTCCTCAGGATCCATCCCATCGATCACAGGGAGATTCTGAATCATGGGCGTGAGAGGGTTAGGTAGCTTGTGGCCTCAGCTGCAGAAGAGCAGGTGAACACAAAGGAGCCGAAGCAGAAGGAACGGCAGCTGGAGCCGAACCACAAGCGACCTCAACAGAAACGCCTGCAGGCTCAGAAGGAACCTCAGGCACAGTGAGAGCCATTGTCTCAGCCTGCGGCCTCGACACGTTGGGCGACAGCGAGAAATTAGGCCGCTGACCCAGACCCGTAGGAGTCGTGGAACCGGAGAGTGCCTAAAAACCCTCTTCAAGACTAGACAAACTCTCCAGGATCCACGCCCTATCCGACGGTTCCAACCCCGGTGCCCGGTTGACCATACGTAAGCGGGCAAGCAGATGCCCCAAACGCGCAAGACGGCAGGCCCGGTCACGACCTACCGGAGGTTCCAACTGCAAATCTTCCAATACCCCTTCCCAATCTTCCACCTTCCGTTTACAAACCAACAACTCATCACCAACCTCCAGTAGATCAGACCAATCCACCGCCGTACCCGCGGACAACTGCTCCCGCAGCAACCTCCGGAGATTCAAAACATCACCCTCCGGAGTCAACCCACGCGACCTCAACTCAAAAATCAACTCCTCCTTCACCAGGAGGGCAACATTCTGCAGATAGGCCATCGAGAACGCAACAAATCTCAACAATACACAAAAAAACGACAACTCCAGGGTCCAAGACGAACTAAAACCCTCAGCCTACCGAGCCACTGCCAACCACTCCAATCCACCCATAAACCCCATTCAACAAAGTAACCAAGCGGATTGCCTAGTTTTTTTTTTTTTTTTAAGTTAAATTATTTATTTGGTTTTCTAATTGTTTCTGTTTTTAAATAATTATTTATTTGTTTCTTTTTTTTTTTTTTTTTCTTTAACAAATTATCTAAACGGTAGGTCGGCCAACCCTGGCCTACTAACTGGCAAACACCCACCGTAAACAACCAAGTGAGAATTTTTTTTTTTTTTTAGGCAACCACGCTCTGCTACCAATTGAGACCCATCCCCCCCACCAAAGCTGGAAAGCGTGCCCACTGGGGGATGGCTCAAAACAAGTCAAGCGATGGGATCACGGGTGGCAGTTGGATGGTCAAAATAAAACTCGGCAGCTGAGCAAAACTAATTTATTATCAAGAAAAACGAAACAGCAAAACTGGCTGGCATAAGGCCACAATATAAAAATAGGCAGAAGGCCACAATATCCATTCGCACTTAAATAAAGAACAAGAAACACTAAAATTAACAAGATAAAACAAAAAGCTACAAAAACAACAAACTCTACAAATACCAAAATTTAACAATTACAAACTGCATGGCCTATCTGCAGTTTAGCCTGAGACACCCAAAACGTGAGAAATTTATTAACAACTCAAGAGAGAACATTTAGAAACAATTTAGGTAACCCCAAATAACCCCGGCAATTTAGCCCACATCCCATGATTCCACCGAGGCCAGGGAGTAAGCCGGAATCCCTGGGCAGCTCCGAATAAGAAGTTAAGTAAAAGAACAATAATTCCCTTTTGGTGAAAGTTTAAAAATTAAACAAGTTAAAAAAATATATAACACGGTACCGTTCTATTACCCCCCTGACATCAATAATACAAATCACGAAATGAATTAAAAATTACCACAAACTATATCACTAGGCCTAACACATAAAAATAAATAATACCATGATCTAACAGTAGGGACCTAACAAATCTAAAAAATATAACAACAGAATAAACTAATAAAGATAAATAACAATAAATATTAACACAAAAGTTCTTTTTGGATTTTAAAAGCTTTTTTCCTTTAATAAATAAATATATGTAAGTCCCCATGGCTGAGTTCCCTAAATCACTGTTCAGTCTTATTTGATTTTTTTTTTTTTAATTTTATCGTATTTAGTGGCCTAGAGATTTTCTTCTGGTTTTCTTTTTTTTTTTTTTTTTTTTTACACAAACGAATAAATCACACTCCCCCAGCTCAGCCGCCGGGAACAAAATGGAACGCACTGACCTGAGGACAGAAGAACAACACCCATATGTAGGGATGGCAGCGTAGTCGAGACATGGGCTCTACGACATGGTCCTCAGGCCAGGCTGGCAGTGCAGAATGGTCGACCTTCCCCAGATGGCAGGCTGAGGGAAAATGTCCCACTCGAGGACCCTGGAGTTTTAGGAGTCTCTAGCCATGCATGGTCTTTAACGCTGGCGTAGAACAAACAAAAAGATGGCCAACCTGACAGACCAGAGCTGGAACACGGAACTAACGAATCCGAGCCAACGGCCACCAAAGTAAAGCGAATCGCGGGGCCCGAGCGGTCTCAGGCAGCCCAGCAGACCACGACAAAAGTAACGAAATGTACCGGTCAAACGACCCGGTACAGTACGAATATTACTTTTAGTGATTGACTTTATTGCATTGGCATTTATTTTATAAATAAATTACACTTCTTAGAAACTGAAACCACACTTACGTATTAGAATATATGCAAAAAAGATAATCACTTAAGTGATACTGTGAATTCAACTAAAGAGTAAAAAATACGTTATATTTATTTATTTTTTATAGATTTTAATATTTTGTTTGTTGAATCAGTATTTTGACAATTTAGTAATATTTATATATTATATAAAATGAATGTTTGTAATTCGGTTAGTTGTAACATCCACCAGAAGGACTATTTATATATTTGTTGTTTTTTATGTTTTGATTAATAAAGTGTGATATTTCCCTAAAATAATAATCTGACTCACTATGTAAAATGTATCAATTTCGAACTGAGATGGATAGGCTTATAACATTACATGCAAGTACTTATGAAAACTTACAATGTAATAGGTCCGTTCCACTGCACTAAAACGCCTTAAACATGGGTTTATCTTTCAACAATTCGATCCTTAATAATAATCGTACCGTAATACTTGAAGTTTCATTTGATATGTGAGTACCTGTTATAGTGGACCTTAACTTGGTTAGTGTAAAACATTAGTATTTTTACAAATTGTTCTACAGTTTTATATATATATATATATATATATATATATATATATATATATATATATATATATATGAATAAACTTTACATGTTATTCTAAACGATTTGAAAAAAAAACAAACAAAATTATAGCATTAACTTTTGACCTCTCAATTTAAACTTTAATAATCACAGTGTTCACTGTAACTCATTATAATAATAAACACGACCTTAGAGCTGAAATATAACATCATATTTTGGTCCACTGGCAGTAAAACTTCATGGCTACTAAAGGCTTTCGACTTCCCAGTGGTAACGAGGCGGTTTGGAAAATGGCCACCTTGACACTGTTATTTACAAGTGATAGTATATTTAACAGTGGTAGTATATTAAAATTATCTTACGCACATTAAATATAAATTTAATAGTGTAGCCTATGTGGGAAAAAAATCAAGAGTGTAATATTCTGCGATATTATACACACTTATATCGACGAATATACACTTACATATGTACATATATAGCCCAGGGAACCTACAATTTATGGGAATGGTCTATGACTAGAAGGAGGGAGTGGGTCGCCTTTACTATAATTATGGTTATAGAGGTAAAGGTGTGTCATTACGAAGACATTGCAAACTGTATAATCCTACCCTAAATCAACATGGGACTTAACAACCCACATAAAATGTTTTGTTTAGGCTTGTACAAATATTGTTTAAACAGTATACAGTAATTTAAATATGGGTGTTCTTAAACCATATTATTCAGTGCAATCGTATGTCTACTTTCTATGTATTTAAAAACATTTTAAAAGTGTTATTTTGCAAATAAGTGTCCTCAACGTTCTTAAAAGCATTTTTAAAACTGTATAAAAAGTCGATCTTTGCCATATTTTTAAAATATTTAATTTGATGATTTGTTTATTGGAGCAATGTAAAATATTATTAATTGATACTATTAAAATTCGTTGTATAAATGTACATGATGTGCCGGATGATTCAAGGGAGAGACGGACACGAGATGAGAGAGGGTTAGTAGACACAAAAACATGCAATAAAGTGTATAAACCTATTTCCTACCATGTTTCGTTTTCAGTATGTATGTCCGATTGTGTTTTTCGTAAACATATTTATGACTCTAAAATGAATTCAGCAAATTTTTTGAACTTGACTGCCTTACTCAGTTAAGTATTGGCAATAGTTTAGAGTAAATTTTCTAAAATATCTTTAAAATTCCGTTTTAAAATGTTAGAACTAAAAAATCGTTAATACACAATCTCTAAATCTTTTAATATCACTAAAGGTAATTATATTCATAATAATATAAAAAGCATTATTACAGCCCCTTGTGACATTGAACGTATTGACACCTCATTTGTAAATGAGGTGTCAGTACGTTGTTCATAAAAAAATTATTAAAATCTCAATTTAGTTCCTAAATGTTTATTAATATCACATTATTATTAAGTTTGAATAAGATAATTTTATTCTTTTCCATTATAACATTGTTTTGAGTAAATTACAGCTGTTTAAATGGATAATTTAAATTCGATTTTAGTTGTTAGTTAATTTTTATAAGGAGTGAGTAATTATCACCTGTTGAACATTTAATAACACTCTTAACAAAAATCAGCTCTTCACAATTCTTCATTAAATTAAATTATCAGCTGTTCTTTAAACACACTTTAATTACTCGTTGGAGCAATAATTATCAGCTGTTTGAAATTTACTACATTTAATTATTGTTTGACTGCTGGAATTTAACTTACTCCGTTGACAAGTAACTAACAGCTTAAAGAGAATTTAATAAATGTAAACAGGTGTTAATTTACTGAACTCATTTTTTCTAAGGATAAGACTGAAACTATCTTACTCAAATTAATTTATGTGAAATTATCAAACACATTCAAAAACAAAAATAACATGTATTCAATTAATTATGATCCAATTAAAAAAAATAGGTGTTAGATTTTTAATTTAATTTTGTAAGCTATTGCTAGAGTATTTGCTTTTAGCAATTTTGAAAGTTTTTTTAGATATTCTGTACTAATTATTTTTAAACGCTGTTCATTTTAAAACTGCTCGAAATATCTTAGCAGTATTACTCATTATTATTGCCACTAAATAACTTAACAAAGCTTTCAAGTTCAAGATAACTTGCTCAATCCGTTTTGAAGGTATAAATAGTTTTATGATAAACAGAAACAGACGCACCTATATAAATCAAAACATAATAGGACATATGTTTATATACACTTTTTTGCTTGTTTTTGAGTCTATTATCACCTCTCAAGTTGAAACTATCCCTCCCAAATCACCCTTTGAACTATATGAGTTCCATTTGTTGGTATTTGCTGTGGTGAATACTCAATAATTAAAGGCTGTGGAGTCCGACGTCCAAGGATTGAATCTACATTAACGCACTAGAAAGTGCACTACATAAATGGTGGTAGGCACTTTCCTCTACTAGTATCCTGGAAGCTCATATAAATTGGCTATTGAAGTTAAAATAAATAGAGAAAATTAACATAAATATATTAATATTCATAAGGGAAAATAGTTTATCAAATAATCTTTAAAACTTTAGCAGGATTATCATGTACCCTAACTATTTTTTCTAATTCAATTTCTTGTATTGATATTACATTTCAGTGTTTTTTTTTTTTTAATCTTTCTAGTGTATAGCTATTTGAGAGATCAACTAATTTTATCATAATGAAATATCTTTAATATACGAGTAATCTAAAATTAACTGACAAACAAAACAAAAATAAATAAACAAATCAACAAGCACCAAGGAAATCAAACAACATTTGTTACTTATTATAAAAGTCAGTTTTTGCTTCATAAATGTAATTTATTTTTTATATTAGTAATCCTAACTTTTCTTTTATTTTGGAGTTTATCTCAATTAATTGTTTGATTGTTTAAAACTTCCTTCTGGATTACGACTCCACATAAGCCTCAAAGCAGTAATGTTAACTCAATGGAAATAAACAAATAAATAATATACCTAACTATATAAAACAAATATACTATAAATCGGCAATAAATAAACAATATTAAATACCATATGGACTATGAACAATTAAAAAAAATTAAAATATATATTACAAATCTGGCTATATATATAAATTAAATAAATTAACTTGGAAAACAATTATATCCTGAAACTACATGAATTACAACAAAGTTTAAGTAGGAGACCTCCCTCATTTTTGGTATACTTTAAAATTTAAAATAAATGTTTAAAAATCGAACTTCAAAACTTGTAAAGGTTACCCATATTTTTTATTTTATTTTATGTTTTAAATGTAATTTTAAGACTTTTTAATCAAGTTTTTTCTATCTCAAACAAAACAGTTTAGGAAAAAACAGCTGACTGTTGAAAAATCAAATGATGTATTATACTTACAGTGAATATCATGAAAATATAGCTTTCATATACTTGTTATTTTGGAAGGAATAATAAATTAACACTGAAATTAACTTGAAAATTACATTCATTAAACTTGATTTCATATTTATTTCATTTAACATTCATTTTATAGTAAAAGTGTTTTTCAAAATGTTTAGGTGGGACTTAGTTCATAGTAAAAGCTGTTTGTTTTAAGTATTCGGAGTAAACTAATCATGTTTAACGTTACCCATTGTCGGCCTTACTTACTGCTACTTTCCCTGTAACATTCACTAAGACGTGATGCTGTAACCCAGCTACCTGGTGGATAAGGAATGTAAAGATTATAAGTGATAGGTTCTGTTCTCAGTCCTCACAATACTGACCATCCCGTCAGTGGTATAGGTGATTCTGGAGAAGACCATAACACGAATAAAATCGAAAAGGTATCTTGGGGCATAGGTAGAATGGCAATTCCCCCCCCCCCTCGCACTATAATGTATGCATGCTGGGTGTTGGCCGAGCACCGTCTCGTATGTTGTATAAGACTTGTCAGCCGACAGTGGGACCAGTACTATGTGGCTCCCCCTCCAAGATAAACTGGGATGCCCTACCAAACTTGGGATTGAAGGCTATCAATGAATTACCATTTGAAATAATTAGTTATGTGATAAATTAATAAAGACTAAACTAGTTCATCTTCACTTATATTTTTCATATTTTTTCATTGACTTAGTCTACTTCAATATTCACCCAAATATTTACAATTCCAAGTAATGGGTTTAACATTTATTCTGATGTATTTGACTATTCAGTCTATCGAGTCATTGATAGGTTAAGTCGTGTAGCTCTAAACGTAAGGCTTTTACATTACCTTAACTACCAATTATTACATGTAATTGTTTGCATAGCCAAGCTTTTATCATTACGCTTCTTTGAAGTTTAGAACCAATATAATATTTTTAAGGACTGACAAAATTGTCCATTGGTTTTTTTTATATAGTAATAACCGTTTAAACGTAATTTAGCAATTCCATGAAGTAGTTACTAAACATTTTATATATTTAACTACAAATCACAATAGTGATACATAGAATTTTGTTCTGCTCTATTCAAACAAAAGACCAGAAGTGCTTACCATGCAATGAGGTGGAGTTGACCCAGTCAGATATTTCATGGATGGATGGATCCCCTTCGGCTATGGACATGATGTGTGACATATCAGTGTGGGGTTCTTCCTTATTAAGGCTAACTCTGGTTTACGTTTTAACTGAGAATAAATTGCTTGTTCTAGTTGTCTTATAAATAATACGAAAGAGATACAAATACATAAATAACACGTTATTACATAAAGAAAGAGAAGTCTGATGGATGTGGACAGTAAAATTAATTAATGTTATTGTATAATCTAATAGAGAAAAACTATACTAATGTATAATATTTTTATATACTAACTATCAGGAACTTCAAATACTCAAAGTAATAGAATAATTGATACACTATGATATTTGATATTGAAATACACACGACACGACATTATATTTTATATGTGGATGGATTATTATTTTGAAACAAAAAGAGAAGTTGGAAAAAGATAGAAACAGTCTATAATTATTCATTATATGATCTAAAAGAATGATAGATTTGTTGACAAGATAATGGAATTGTAACATCTATAGAATTAATAAATATTCCTGCAGCAAATATAATGCCAATTTTTATTAATTTGACTGTCTAAAAGAATATGTAAAATGTTGATCTTAAATGCATCAATACATTCCACAATAGATCACATTATAAGAAAAACAGAACATGTTAAAAATATGTCTCTTTTAAGACGTTATCAACACTGACCCTAGATGTATTAAATCTGCAAGATAAACGTAATATATTTAAAAAAAATAGTTCATGTATTATTTCATATGCTAAGTGTAAAGTATATCATAATTTATTTTAATTTTTAACAAATAGATAAATAACAAACCCCGGAAATCGTCATACATATTTACTTTTTTTATAAAAAAAGTGTTAGTAAAATAGAGTAGGTAAGACATATTATTTTAATGTTACATTATGTATTTGTTATAAACTGACCTATTAAGTACGTTGTGTCCCTTTTCAGGTTTACTCAAGTTTTTAGTTACAAATGAGTCATACACACAATAAAACCGAATGTCAATAATTAGAAGTAGAGGAATGTAAAGTACAGTGAGAAGAGAAGAGAAGACAAGACAAGACAAGAGAAGAGAAGAGAAGAGAAGAGAAGAGAAGAGAAGAGAAGAGAAGAGAAGAGAAGAGAAGAGAAGAGAAGAGAAGAGAAGAGAAGAGAAGAGAAGAGAAGAGAAGAGAAGAGAAGAGAAGAGAAGAGTGGATATCAAGGAAAACAATAGATAGAAAAAAGCGACAAGTAACAATAAATTACTTTAATTTTTAAGAACATTTTCTTTGAAAAAACGTAGATAATCTCTGACATAATAGAAAATAAAAAAAATGTTTTGTAAATCACTATATAAATATAGTCATGTACTCTACGAGGATACACACTATTTGTTAATATATTTAAGATTGATAGTGTATTATTGGTGATTGTAGCTTAGCTCTAAGAACTTTTATATGTTTTAATGGTTAGTATATATTTATTTTTACTTTATTATTTTATAGCACATTTAACTAATAATTATCAGTAAATACAATTTTGATTGATGTAGTAATAGGTTAATCATAACAACTTTAAGTTGTGGTATTAGAGTACTTAGCGTGGAAATGTTGTCCTTGTTCTAAAAATGATGAATTCATTGTGATGAAGGAACAACTTTGTAGCCTATTGTTCTAGCATGGTAATAGAAAATACTAAAAATTAAACTGGTTGCTTTAAACTATTTTAATACTTTTTAGAGATGGTGCGCTCGAATTTTCTTACCATAAAATTAAGTCGCCATTTAGTAACAAAACAAAACAGTTCATGTTATCTTTCAGATAAGCAAACTTAAATCCATGAAAATTATTGACATACAATAATACATAAATGGTCAAAATAAATCACAAAATGTAATAGTCTCATTATAATTAAGCTTAAAAAAAACATTTTATATATTAAGAATATATGACACATGTATTCATTATTCTTAAAACGCTAATCGTCAAGATATGGACAAATATTTATTTCAAGTGAATGTGTATTTTATATATGTAAATGTGTCATACACTGAAAAAACTGTTTGTTAATTTATTTAATTGATGCTAATAATGATTAATTTATTTTTTAAATTTCCATGGTCCTATGTAAACTTGTAGAGGGTGTTTGGCTTTTTTAAAGAGAAATTTTATATACTGTTAAATAATTTAAGTACATATTGTGGATAGTATGTTTCACAAATAAAATAAAATAGAAAGTACACGAACCTTGACGTTACTAAAACAAAGACAAATTTCAATAGAATGTCTAAAATAGTTGTGTTCAATATGCTTTAAGGAGCCGTTTTCCACTTTTAATATTTTTGTTTTTCAGCTATGAACAGTAAAGCAATGACAGTTGTTCCTAAAGTCCGCAATGACGTTAAACAAACAACACGGATGTGAGAAAACTGTGGTCTGGAGTCCTGTGGTTTTGGGCACTGCAACCTTACTGTCATATTTGAATAAGGATTGGTGATCACTCCTGTTGAGAAGACTAATTTATAAAGCGTTTGTTAACATACGTCTTACCATAATGTTTAATATTGATTCTACAATCATACTTTTCAAGAATAAAATGAATTTACGTGTTTGTAATTTTAGACTTACATTTGCATAGTTTGCTGTAGTAATAATGACGTAATCAAATTTAGTTCAAGGATTTTTTCTGATATAAACTAAATACAATAGTCATTATATTGTTGCATTAGGTGACATAAGAATCGTATATACAGTTTCGTTTCTTTTTAAGAACACATTTTTGTTTGCAAAGAAAGAAGATTGTATAAAAAATAAAATGAAATAAAACATTTCTGATTACTTCTATATTTAGTTTTAAATTTGAATTCAATATAATTACTATTAAAACTGAATTTTAAATTTGAGTCAATATATAGCCAACAGAAACAGTTTTTTACAGATAAAAATATGAGTTATTCTAGTGGGTGGGAAGTTGAATGTTTTACGGACTAATGACTAGATGTAGTGCATGTTTGAACTGTATCACCTTTACTCAGTAAAAGGGATTTTTCCTCCAAGGAAATGTTGAAAGGTGAATACACAATATTCCATCACCTTTGAAACACGCTCAGTTGTTTTGTGCACTTTCATAAATGGGTATAGTAAAGAAATATCCTTCAGTACTTGAAGTTGAAGTTAGAAAAGTGAGTTAATAACTGCCAATTAAAATTGAATTGTTATTGCAGGTGGGATATTTCTCCATGGATACTTTCAACAAGTTATGTGTTAATATAGCTCATAGAGTATTATACATTCGTCACAACAACAAATACTTACCATTTTAGGTTGGACAGGTATCATGTGAAACGAGTGTCTTGATAAAACGTGTTTTAACTTAAGTAAATATTTTATTCTACAAAGAAAAACGTAAATTAAATCTAAAACAAAACAAAGCAAATCTTTCAGTTTATTGCTTTTGTGAATTAACATATAAGACAGCATAAAATAACTATATCTCAGCCACTTTCTTAAAAACTATAACGTATGTATGTAATTCACAGGAACAAAATTTTAACTTATTTTCTGTCTCATTTACTTTAGCGTTGCTCTTTTATTGAGGGAATTATTTATATTTCCCTGATAGTGTAAAATATACATCTAGGAACATAGAGTTTGTAAATAGGGCTAAGTTTTGTTACTGTAAATGATTACAAAACAAGACTAAATATTCACATTAATCTTATGTTGGATCAAAATATGATCTTTTATTTATTTTATACTCGAACGTCATAAAAAGGTTATTTATATGTGTTTAAAAATTAAAAACATCAAATCGTATACTTTTATACAGTACAATACTGAGGAACATGACGCAATTAAGTAAATGTTAAAAAACTTTAAATATTTAAAACACATAGAAGTAGTTCTTTTCCAAATATCTTAATTTTAAAGTATGTAAACAATTCTGCAGAAGAAATGTTTTCAACAGTTTCCGTAAAAACAGTTTCTGAAACTTGAGTGGTAGGATAAAAAGAGAGATGAAAAAAGTCACGTAAACTTTCTTTTCGAAAGTTACCCTGTGAGATCGCTGTTCACTGAAACTGTACTTTGACGGTGTTACAATCACTAAGGAATACCTTTAACATAACGTTTTTTTTATGTTAAATTGCGTATCGTAATAATAAAATTTAGTTTGGTATGTTATGGAAATGCATTATAAAAACGGTCAAAAATATGTACATTTATATATTTTACAAAGGAAAAATACATAAATTAATTGACTGTCTAGAGAACAGAGCGACCAAGAACACTTTTCTGTTATTGGAATGTCATATTGATATCGTTTATACTTTTTTTTTAAGTCTTGAGTCAAATGGACAAATATTATCAAAGAGAATATAATTCTTCATTATTTAAGCTCATAAAATGAAAGCAGACATTTTGAGCCTGATGGGAAAATTAAGGAATTTGACTTATTGAACACCATGAAAATGTCCAGCCTAGCATATACTGACCTCGTATAAATGAAGTTCACGTGTAAATTGAACTCAAGGATTTATTTAACGACTAGAATTGCTGATGATATCTGATATGGGACTTAATGTTTTCCAGGTATGAGGTCTGAATAAGGTCTTCGCACAGATCAATATTCTATGGGGAATGGGGAAAGTAATGTTAGTAATGTTGCCCTCTCTTTAAAATAAAAAAAAAGAATATTGACTATCAAAGATATAATTTTTTTTTTATATGTCTTTAGTCTTTAAATTGGTGGGTGGGTAAATAACACTGTACGTAATTGATGTTTGTGTCGGTCATTATCGCTATATGTGTATGGGTGGATGGTTGGGTAAATACCCCTGTTCGTTAATAGGTGAGTGGATAGGTAAATACTACTGTAAGTGATGGATTTTTGAGTGAGTCATTACCGCTATACGTGTAGGTGGATGGGTGGGTAAATACCTCTGTACGCGAATAAGTGCGTGGTTGGGTAAATACCACTGTACGTGTATGGGTTGGTGAGTGGGTCACTAACAGTGTACGTTTTTATTAATACCACCACACCTGTACGGGTGGGTTGGTAGGCTAATATATATGAATTTTTACGTGAATTAAACATTATACACTTGCTTTAATATTCAAAAAGAAAAGTTTATTAAATATTAAAAAAAAAAACATAACATGAATATTTGACAAATATAATTGATATCCAAAAAGAATAATAAACTATCATATGAGCTTGATTAACCTTTTTTTGTAAATGTATAGTAACTTTTTTGATAGTTGGTACATTAAAACCAGATACAATGGCTTATTAAGTACTATATCGGAATGTGTAATAGAATCCACTTCTGTATAAATGATATAAGATCCAACATCAAATTCATTCTTGTTATGTTATATTGAACAATCCTTCTGGATTGTATCACAAGTTGTGTTAAAGAGCTAATTTAAATCTAGTCTGAATCACAAGTCAGTTCCCCTTAGCTGTAACAAACTCCAGTCAACCCTTAACTAAACTTTACTAACTGCTGGTGATGGATGAAAACTCCACTGGGTTGTTCCTCTGTCAACACGGTCTAACTAACTGACTGTTTCTCAAGACAAAATACTAACTTAACTTGCAGGTACTCCTCCTAAACAAAAAAAGGAGCTTAATACAACACAGTAGGGAGTATATATTTTTAAATAGACCAATAGTACCACAAATTTCTGCTTACTGTCGAAGAAAAAACAATAAACACTCAAGTTTGAAACATCACTGTAAAGAAGGTAATTATACCAGAAAAATAAAAATTTATTTATAATTGTTCTAGTTTATTCCTGTGCTTTTTAATGGAAAAGGGAAATTTGTATCTTTTAACAGGTTCTTACATTCTTACATATGAGACGCCGACACAACGTTGTGTGTATTTTAAGGCGAATATGAATGGTTTTATGAGTGTAGGATGAGTGTGGATGAGTGTAGTCTGGTTACTAACTGAGTTCAACTGTTCTTTAGAAAGGGCAATTTATTAATAGCCCAACAGCCAGGGCAACTAAGGGACCTACAGCTTTACGTGGAATCCGAACCACGTAGTGCTGGTCTGATTTTCAGCTAATTGGCAAGCCTGATACTCAGTTATCTCCCCCACACAACATCCGCACAATGATTACCACCCAACATGGACACCCTAGACTTCTCTAGTAGTGTCCACGCCGATAGCAACCACCAAGCGGACGCCATGTCGGTATTAAGAGGACCGAGCATACAACCTATCGCCTACAATCTCCCAAACACTTTATCCCCATGTAGCTGGGTTACAGCACTACGCCACCAGTGCCGACTAATCTTTTAATCATGGGGGGAATAAAAAAAGAGCGTGATTTATAACACTTTTTACCGAAACGTCGACTTTAAACATTTCTAAAATATACCTGTAAACCTCTTGTTGAAACCTTAATATGTCATTTACCAACTATTACACTAACGTATGCTAAAGTTTCATGAATTTTTAATAATTAACAAAACTATTTTATGGAAATTGTAAAATATCTTTTTTCTAGTAATTAAGTAGACCTATGAAAACAAATAAAACTTTGTTTTTTACATCACAATACTATTATTTCAAAAAAAATGAACGAACATTTATATAATCAATGTTCCTTATTACAGTTTTTATGGGGTTAGTTTCCATTATTTTTTTTATTTTATTATTTTCTTTTATTTACGAGATATTCTATAGCTTGATGACTAACTTGCCGTATTTACTACTAAAAATATAATTGTTTTACAACATTTTTGGTCTATACGAGCTAAACCCATCTTCCAGCATAAAGAAATCAAAATAGACAGTAATTCATATAATGTATACATGTATTGTGTTTTGAACACTTATATTTTTATTGAGTACGATAGTAGTGTAATGTATTTTTTTAAATATAAAATGTATACTAATCTAAAATAAAATCTATTGTCAAGATATCATAATACATTTTGAGTAGGGAAATAGAGATAATGTTTTTTAATATAAAACATTAGTTAATGATAAATATATGATTAAAAATACCATATTTATTGTTACTAGATTAATTACATATTACTAATGGAAGTAAATAACAGTACATAAACTTAAGTATAACTAAGCTATTTATTACAGTTACATCAAGAGTTTTCTTGAAATACCATTACGGTACAACGGTACAAGAATCGTGTGAACATAATATGAATATAGGCTAAATAATATCTTGTAAACAGTACGTATTTAGGAGTCCGTTTGTATAATATTTATTCATATTTAAAAGTGTTTTAGCACGAGTTTGACACAATCCAAATAAGGATGAAAATAATATGTTTTTAGAGCATTGTTGATATTGTCCATGAACTCTCTGAAGCTCGCTATTTTCCGTTCATAGTGAAATCTGTCAAGTGCTTGACAGCAGCGATTCTCTGATAAGTATTAAAGCTTGACATATGTCACACAACATTGGAGCTGCTGATTTTTTGCCATTTCTCAAATCCAACCATAACTACATTATTTTATCCGATTAGCTTAAAGATGCCAGGCTTCTGTCCCTCTTGAATACAAATATTTGCAACACAATTATTATTTTTGTAAATCTATACTAACTGATATGATATTTATATACTTCAACGAATATTAAGAGCCACACAAAAATATCGAATGGATTTTGAATATTTTACAAAATACAAAAATAATTATTCCCTGAAATGTACCATGCATTATCAGAACATTTGCCATTAATTTAAGAAAAACATATGAAGATTGCTGAAGTAAAGTTCAGACTTGGCATATACTTTATATTAAGAACAATAAGTAATACATATATATGACTTATTTATTCATAAGACGCCGATCGTCAAGATATGGGCGAATATGGATTTCGAATGAGTGTGATTAGTGTAGATGAGCGAATGTAGTCATTGTTACAAACTAAGGCCGACTATTCCTTAGAAGGTGTCATTAATTAATAGCCCAATGACAAATGAACAGCCGGTGATTATCAGCTGATCTTCCTCAAAATATATTGACTATGATTGGGATCGAACTGAGGACCAATAGCACATGAAGCTGGGATTGGACCAACTACGCTATCGACCAATTTATATTCTCTTTTGTGGCTATGTTTGTAGTATTATTATGTTTTGCTGTAAATTATGTACGTTTTATGAGAAAAATAAAGATTATTGTTGTTGTAAAAAATGCATTTATTAAATTTAATAACAACAGATTGAATGAATACAAGGAGCAATTTTAATATATAAACTTTAGATATTCCTGAAAGAAGTAACAAAGGGAAATAAGCGTTGTAGTGGTACATCGGACCACGGAAAGGCTTTGCGTGTGCTTTGAACATAAAATCCATGTCATGTTGCATTCCTTGCAATATCTTCTATAGATAAATCGTAATGAATGTTTATGATAAAACAGTTGTGAAATTTTTATTGGTGTTTATATTTTAATATTTCACGAGATATCTTATCTGTCTGTTTGTTTTACGTAGTAATTTGATGGTATAAGTGAAAATCTAAGAAAAACTAACAGCATCCTATTTATTATACTTACCATTTTGGAAAAGTATAATATATAATAAAAAGTTCAATCTTAGTGATTTTATTCATAACTACAAACTGTATTATATTCGAGATACAACAGCCTAACACTAATATTTATTAATATTAAAAAATTCTTTAGTTATTTCTAAACAAAAGAACTGGCAACGTATAATAACAGTTATTAACAACTAGTTCTTCCGGTGTCAACCGCGTCAAAGGACTATTTACAATATATACAGTTCCAGACGTTTCGCCCATGCTACGATGTGGCATCCTCAGTGGTTAGGCTGAGACTGAGAACTGGAGTCTCAGCCTAACCACTGAGGATGCCACATCGTAGCATGGGCGAAACGTCTGGAACTGTATATATTGTAAATAGTCCTTTGACGCGGTTGACACCGGAAGAACTAGTTGTTAATAATGACTCCAGCCGCTTAAGCTTACGAAATAGGAATAACAGTTATTGTATGAATATTTTTAAAGATCACATTTTAAATAATATCTTCAGTATTAGCACGTATTTTCTGAAAAGGGAATTTTAAAAAAACTATCCTTAATGGCCGGTGCAAAACTTTGTTTATATAAAATCATATTGTTGCGAAATATTTCAGTTTGCTTCAACAAGTAGTCGAAAATTATTTTGGTACTAAGTGATTTTATTTTTATAAGGGTTTTGTTTTTAATCTTAGTCTTTTAGGTAGCATAATACGTGTTGGTACAAATGAAGTACAAGTGAACGTCACACAACACAAATGTATTACAATATAAGCACAAAATGCACAAACATACTATTTTTAATCTTATAAATAAAATTTTTACAGGTAATTGCTATTGACTGGAAATACGTTCTCTGCTATTTTATTATATTTTATAACTTATAAACTCACTAAAAAAATAATTTTAAGAGAGAAAGTAATGAAAGAATTTTCACCATTTCTACCGTGATTTAAATACGTGGTTAGTCCTAATAAAATTTTAACTATTTTTAGAAAAGCTGAAATTTGGATTTTTTAAAATTATTCAGCCACAAGAGTTTTTAGTCTGCACTGGTGGCACAGTGCTCTGACCCAGCTACTTTAGGACAACAGTTTGAGGAGACTGTAGGTGATAGGTTCTATGCTTGGTCCTCTTAAATCGACACAGTGTCCGCTCAATGGTTGACATTGACGTGGACACTAATAGAAAAGTCTTGGGTGTCCATGTTGGAAGGTAGTCAAAGTTTGAATGTTGTGTACGGAAGATGACTGAGTGTCAGGCTTATCAGTTAGCTGACAATCAGAACAACACTACGTGGATCGGATTCAACGTAAAGCTGTAGATCCCTTATTTTCCCTGACTATTGGGCTATTAACAAATACTGTAGCTTTTTCTGAAGACAGATGACCTTGGTTAGTAATAATGACTACCATCGTACATCTACACGTATTCATCCCTCATATTTACCCAAATCTTGATGATCGGCGTCTAATAATGAATAAAATATTGAATAGTATCGTCTTTTACATTTTAATAAAACGACGTATATTTGAAAAAGACGTGCATTTTTAACCATTACTTCAATGCATGTACTTTATATTGTTGGTGTGGTAATCTAATTATTTGGCATGTTGTTGGAAAGAATTGTTTTCAATTATTGGCCATTACATGAAACGTTTATATCCAATACCATAACATATGTTACTAATATTTATACGAAAATAGTTTGCCTTTTTCATATCAGTGAAGCATAATATAGTGGGATCTATCTTTAGAATATAGAGTGGTGGCACTTTACTTTTAAGGCTGATCCTGATTAATATCACTTTTACGTGTTATCAATATTTTAACATAACATACTGTAATAATTTTTTTTTAACTACAAACACTTCAGTAACAAGTTTATATAAACCAAATGTATGTGCATGACCTTTATTAAATAAACGAAGAGCCGGAGCGCAGATGGGTACTAAACCTTGCATGCTAAACTTCACAGTCCAATCATGTGCACCGATCCACTTCGCCGACATTTGCATTGCTATTAGGTTATACGAGGAGAAATGATTTGATGTGTATTAAAATTGATCAAAACGAACATAACATTCATTAACATTGACTGTAACACTCTTCGGTTTTCATATATATCTTTAATGTCTGTAAAACGCCTATATCATCACATTAATTAATAGGATATATTAATTGATTTTAATCAGTTAGAATCTGATAGTTAGTCGAAAACAAAGTTACAAATTTTATAGTAAGTCTTGGGAGTGTTTGGGATTTTATGTAGAGTGGTAATAAGTTTTTTAACAAATTTTAAAGGGTTTTCAATTACTACTTTAGGTTTTCAAAGACGATAATGAAGTTGTTTCCGAGTTTTTTTAAGAACGAATATTAAATAAAGAAAGAAAATTCAAACGCAGAATAAGTGACGAGTTTTTCACCATCAACTAGTTACTTATTCAGCGAGTTGATTCGTCATTTATCGATTGATTATTTGATTCGTCGCTTATTCAAATAACAAAAAATAGTAATAATAAAAACAATTAGACTTTAGACTCAGTGATAGAATTGACTTAAATTAAATGATTGCGAGTTAAAGAGTGTATTACTGAGACTGAAGCATTCATTAAACCTTAACTAATAAACCTCTGCATTAATAAAAACAAATATTCAATTTAGGGAAAACATAACTACTTTAAACTCTTTAGGTGTTTTGTTTAAGGAATGTAGCCTGTCGTAATAAGAAAATAGACAGTATAAAACTTATAGTTCGCGAATTTTTAATAAGCAGGTGCTCGCTCTACTAAAATGTTACAATCGCTTCTGTTTTACACTGTGTGAATCATATGAATGATCGATACGAGAATGTGGTTTAGTACCTACCATGGTCATAAGAGGAACGTGTTCATTCCTCAATAGTTTCCGTGCCTAAGCACGGGTAATATTGTTGTTTCAATACAGTTAAATGCCATTTATGCAGGCTGAGCTTTTACTCGTGAAGTCATTAGGCTGCAGGGTGAGCTTTTATATTGATGTAGTAGATAACAGGGTATCATAGGGAGGGGGGCAATAAGCAAGCGTAGATAACCGACCCATCATCACGGTTCATTGGCTAGTCATTGTTATTCTTATAACAGTAAAAAAGTACGGCTTCCTTCTCGTAAATATTCTAAAACGTGGAGTGAAACAACACTGGTCACGCAAGATTTAGCTAGCTTTATAAGAAATAAATAACGGTGAAATTAGATTATGAAGATAAAATTATATTAGATTAAATGATAAAAAGCATTAAAGCATTTTATCATTTAAAATAAGTTGTAATGCATTGCCACTGGCTGCCCTCTGAAGTGTTTTATTGATCAGTGACTGATTGAATTTGCTATCTGATGTTATTTGAGAGTCGGTTTAATTGGTTCAATTTGGACATTATTGTAAAAAAACTTACTAACAAAAAATGTTATAATTAACTTTAATGATACGAATTTAGCCTCAAAATGGATAGAGTTTAGTAGTTAAAATGACCAATCCTCATATTACTCCATTACCAACCGAAATGTACTATAGTTCACTAAACTCGTTTCCTCTGACTAAGTTGTTCCAAGTAAATTGTATTATATAAATCTTCCAACGATTTTGTTTTGTTTGTCTTCGCAACTTACCGTAGCTCAACGATAAATGCCAGCTCATATATTTTAATTCAAGAATAGAATCGTTAAAAGATTTGTATATAAGAAAATATGTGTTGTTCTTTGTTGTCTTTTATTGTTCACAAGATGGGCCTAAAAAATAAAAACGTAAATATCAAGCCGATAAAACTATACAAAAACATCATGAAAACCAGAGGTAAGAGTGACCAAACCTTTAGACAAATCCAGAATGAGTGTACCGAAGAGGAGAGTGATGTATATCTACATGGAAAAGTACTGAAATAAAAATATTTAACTTTAAAAGTTTTACAACAAAAGAGCACAGCCATCTAAAAAAAATTATCGTTACATAATCCATAGTGGCTACGACCTGCTTTTTAATTTTTGTTAAAAATCTCAAGTAGTAGATATGATTAAAAAATACCTTAGCTTTATGTACTAAATTTAAAAAAATTTAATACTAATAAGTAATAAGTTGACCTACATGTACTAATTATTTTGATTTAAGTATAAATTAATAACTACAGGGGCCTGAAATAAACGGATATAATTTGAATAGGTGTATATATTTGATTAGGATTGCTACCTACCTTCTCTTCCAGAAGACATTGGCCACTATTGTAGATTTAAAAATGTTTCCTTTATTTATTCATGCTATAATGTTGCATTCCTTGTATAACTGTTCCTTTGTTGAGACATATAAGTCATGCGTTTTACATTCTTCGCTGATTTTTCCTTGATGATCAAGCTTCCAATTTTCACGAGGCCTTCAGATTGACAAATCTGATACGTCAAGTACTAAATATACATATATGTATCGTACGGCTTAAAACTCAGCTACCAAACTAAAAGGAGGTGGGTGTGTGAAATAAAAACTATATTAATGAATAATATAAATAAATTAAAATAAAATACAATGCGCAAAGTACACGTTTCTTAGTTTTTAAATATTGATCTACAATTACACATCCAAATCGAGGGTTTTTACAATTCAACAAGTGCTTGCCCTCATCGCCCTATTTAGACACGAATCATCGAAGCACCATTTTAAGCAATGGTGTAATCCAGGGACAAAGCAGTAGTAAGTATGATTTGTGAGTTGGTTCCCCAAGATGATCATGTAAATTACTGAACAATGTTAGTAGTTATGGTTCTCACTTAAGCAGCTGTAGAGACTTTTAAAACAGAGACATATAACTAAACTGACCCCCATGTATTGTAGGAGCGCATTGTCTATTAGCCTAACATCTTCGAAAAAGATTTTCTATTTTGAATAGCTAGTATATTAATCATGTGAATGCAAGTTATTTCTGCCTTTGTTGTATTGGGCTTTAGTTTTCAGATTCTAAAACCTAAATTGAGGGTGACTAGAGCAAGTGTGAGCCTTCTTTCAGTTTTTATAAGTCCTTGTGTTAAGTTGCGAGAGCAATATAATCTACATGTATGAATTCTCTGGACTGTGTGGCGAAAATACCGGCAGTGTATACATTGAATAAAAGAGGAGAAATGACAGTGTATTTTGGTAATCCATCCATCGTTCAGATCTCATAATAATGTTGCTAAAAGCAGAATTTTGAAATAAAAACAATTGAGGAAACGTAATTAAATAGTTAATTTTAAGTAACAGGCCCTTTCTCCATACTGTGGCATAGGCTGCCGAAATAATGTAATAATGATGCTGATTTTTCTTTTTCTGTTTAACCCCATCCTTAGTGAAAGATGTAAAAAAAAGCATCTGGTCATAACAATCTCGACTAGGTCTAAGCCTAGCTCGTTCAACAGTGATCCTGTCATAAGAAATAGGTTATATTGTGTTGTAAATTAGCCTCTGCAAAATCTTATAGCAGACACTTGTACTGTAGCTTTCGGCTCGTTATGGTTATTTAAATGGTTTCAAAACAGGTACTATTTTAGGAATTTTAAAAATTTTTGGCATATTTCCACTTGACACATTTTAAATATTGTTGTCAATATGGCATTGCAGAACTGTAGAACCCTATATTTAATTTTATACCAGCGTGTTTTGGAAATTCCGGTAGTTGTCATCTATTTCGGCTACCTTCCCAACTGATAGAGCCGTCACCACCACCTTGAGTTCTTAGGGAGTGCAGGATCTTAAAAATTCGAATGGTACATATGGGCTTATCTTAATCTTATTCAGTCTGTATACAATCTTTTTGACAGAAGGTTGGTAGGTTGACTTAGATAAGCCGACAGTGCGTTTTGCTATGCGCTGTTGACAAGGGTCTTACCGGTGGAGTATTGTCTAGTAATATTATTGTATGAATAGGAGCTATGGACATTTTTCATAATGGTCTTAGAGTATTTGGAAAGCATCTAATGTTAGGTTTATTAGAATACAAAAAGAGAATAAGTTAATCCTTAGGAGTAGAAATTTAGGTAAATTCATACATACTCTTTATTTAATTTACATTAATATTCAGTAACCCAAGTGCAAAACAATATGTTTATTAGTTTTTCGTACGCACATTCATTTATTAACACATTATAAACTCCCTCAGATTGTAGTTTAAGTAAAAACCACCATCACAGCCCTTAAACATTGGTAGGAATGTCATTTACAGTAATTAATCTTACTTAACAATAATTATTCACAATATATTTTATTAACAGTTCATAATAAGATCGTGGTTATTGACTAATAATACTTTTTTCGGAGGTTAATTGGTAGTTAAATTATTAATATATTTATATCATATTTAAAAGTAAAAACTTATTTTAAAAATACATGATCTATGTGAAATAAATATAACATTTTAACAAATACGATTTTACATAAATTAATATTTTGAAAATTAAGATTTTATTTTATAATTTAGTATTTTTCTTTTGAATATAACTTATTTATATAAAACACTAACAATAAAAAATTATGAATACAAACTATTTACAGTTCAAAGAGTTTTATTTATGTTATTTTAACTTTAAATTTTTCAAAATGAATATTCTAATTTAAAAAGGAAAGGTAGTTAAGACAAGTAAATTAAAATAATATGATTGATAAATAAAAAACTTTCGTATATATCTTAGATAAACTATAAATAAACCAAGTAAATATAACGATTAAATAGTTTTAGGATTTGTATTCCCGGGTTTCATTAGCGGAACACTTTATTTCGAATTGCTCTTCGTAGCACCATTACATAAATCGACTCTTATGAGTCGATAATTGACTCTCAGCTGGGAAGATAGTCTGTTCCAGTGTACAAAGAGTTTCGAGGCACCCAATATGGATCTCCGGAACTACTGGAATGAGCTCCTTTGTTTTTAAGTATTGACCTCGGTTGTTCTTCTGGTTGGATGCTCTCACACGTCTGCTTCATTTTATTTAGTTGCTCCTGGAGGCTCCGATACTCTTGGAGGAACCGCTCCAGCTGTGCAGCATGGTAGTCATACGTTAGACTTGAGGCCGAGTATTCTACCGTCCGCTGTCCCAGTAGGTCTAGGATGGGAGTTTCTGTGACAGGCCCTACGGGTCTGCTATGCTCTCTGACTGGAGATCCTGGGAGGCTTGGGTGCTTCCATGCTCCTCGTTGATGGACTGAGTTGTGAGACAGATTTAGTGTGCTGCTCGACCTTTGATCAGCTAACCTGTGGTTACAACAAGTTCATATTTATAGCATATGTATAAAATGAAAATGTATGGTTTAAATATTAATTTTATCGTCAATACATATTTACTTTTGTAAAACCAATAAAGTGTCACCTGTTTGTATTGTGAAAGGGTACATCCTCTTATTTTGATGTCAAACAGTTTAACTTTTATTTAGTTATAAGCTAAAGATTTGATGCTAAAAATCACTTGGGCTGAACAGAATCCTGTTTTGTAAAATATAAAGATTAACTTAATCTTCGGATATTTTATGTTAAATGGAGATTTAATAACTAATGAACTGAAAAAAAACAAGTTATGAACATAATTAAATAGCATATACATATTTCGGACAGATTCATTATGCTTTTCCTCACATTATTAATAAGTATTTAGAACTTAAAACAACAATAAAGTACATTATTATCAGTTTTCAATTGATTAATCGCTTCAATTTAGGTAGATTGTCTTAGTAAGTTGGTATATACTTCACCTGGTGAGGCTTATAGTACTGAACACACCAAATTAATTTTGGTCTAAAATATTAACAAGCACCATGAACTGCGCAAAAAAAACCATAGGCATCCAAGAATAACCGTTATGTAGTAGGTTTGGGCATGATAACAGTTTGATTTTTTTTAATTATCTGTTATATAGGACTGATAGCACTGAAATTATGTTAGTAGGATAATGTGGGTAGGTGTCTCTTTGGTATCCCTACTATACGTATATGGGTGGATGGATGGGGAGGTCATTACCACTATTCGTAAGAGAGCGAATTGCAGGATCATCACCATTCCACATATGTATTGAATTCGAGGTCTATCACCACTGTACATATATAGGTGGGTAGGTTGGTCAATACCTCTACGTGTTTGGGTGGGCAGGAGGATCATCACCACTGTACAAGTATTGGAGGCTGGAAGGCTCAACATCACAGTTGTTGTGGCTCTACCCAAAGTTACTCAAAATCATGATTAAATTAAAAACGCAAATATAGCCAGGAACAACGAATGCTTAAGCTAAGACTGCTATATGTTCCTGATACGTGCAGCTTATTTTAATAAACCTACGCCGAAACGGTTTCATCTGAACATGATATAGTTATTGTGGTAGATAGTAACTAAATTCCTACCGATAAAAGACTGTTTGTACGAGAAAATATATTGTCTAGACTGTTACTCACACTTATAGATGAATTCAATAATATGATCAGCAAATTATGAGAGGTTAAATTATTTCATTTAAGGTTACGAAAGTATAAAGATAGATAACTGTTTTCTACTAGATGTAGTCTGATGTATGTTCTACCACCTGATTGAGTTGGGTGACCTCGTTAGCTACGAGGAAAACAGATCTGCATACATAAAGTTTATTAAACACGTGGGCTACTGTTTTAACACACTAATGACAAAAATAACCTATCATTTTAAATCTAATAGCTAGTCTATCGGCTTTTCAAGAGGGTTATCAATTTAATAAACTAATAACCATAAGTTATCTACCTTTTAATTTTAAAATTTAATCCATAAATATGATACAAAGGCTATCGATTTAAAACATTGAAATAAAAAAATGTACCATATTTCATCTAATATGAAAATATATATATCCATAAAAAGAATCAGCCTGATGATCCTAAACAAACAGAGAACAAATTTTCAAGAAAGTTAAGAAGTTAAATATTACTCAAATTATAGTTTTAAGTTAAACTCAGGCTCAGACTTTGTTTACTTCACAATAATTACAATAAACAGTACAAATTCGTTCTTGTGAAGAAGTAATCAAAGTGATGGTTAATGGTTAAGGTATCTACAGTTATAATTTCCCATACACTTGTTATTTACCTATAGTATGATGAGGAACGAGACTCTGATGTTAATTTTCTTGAGCCACCACTGTCACCCCCACTACTGCCATACCTGCTGTCAGTCAACAGTGGGCTTTGGCTCTCAGATACTGCTGGCTGACGTGGTCGACTCCTATAAGAATTAATATTAAGTGATATTAACACTATACATGGAATCAAATACCAACGTAACTCCTAGTTACTCAACCTCCTGGACTACACTGATCTTCCCTCACTGCTACCGTACCTGCTGTCAGTCAGCAATGGACTTTGGCTCTCAGATTCGGCTGACTGACGTGGTTGACTACTATAAGAATTAACATTAAGTGATATTAACACTATACATGGAATCAAATACCAACGTAACTCCTAGTTACTCAACCTCCTGGACTACACTGATCTTCCCTCACTGCTGCCGTACCTGATGTTGGTCAGCATGAACTTTCTGATTCTGCTGGCTGACGTGGTAGACTACTATAATCATTAACATTAAGTGGTATGAACACTATACATGGAATCAAATACCAACGTAACTCCTAGTTACTCAACCTCCTGGACTACACTGATCTTCCCTCACTACTGCCGTACCTGATGTTGGTCAGCATGAACTTTCTGATTCTGCTGGCTGACGTGGTAGACTACTATAATCATTAACATTAAGTGGTATGAACACTATACATGGAATCAAATACCAACATAACTCCTAGTTACTCAACCTCCTGGACTACACTGATCTTCCCTCACTGCTGCCGTACCTGCTGTCAGTCAGCAGTGGGCTTTGGCTCTCAGATACTGCTGGCTGACGTGGTCGACTCCTATAAGAATTAACATTAAGTGGTATTAACACTATACATGGTATCAAATACCAACGTAACTCCTAGTTACTCAACCTCCTGGACTACACTGATCTTAACTCACTGCTGCCATACCTGATGTTGGTCAGCATGAACTTTCTGATTCTGCTGGCTGACGTGGTAGACTACTATAATCATTAACATTAAGTGGTATGAAAACTATACATGGAATAAAAATCCCAACGTAACTCCTAGTTACTCAACCTCCTGGACTACACTGATCTTCCCTCACTGCTGCCGTACCTGCTGTCAGTCAGCAGTGGGCTTTGGCTCTCAGATACTGCTGGCTGACGTGGTCGACTCCTATAAGAATTAACATTAAGTGGTATTAACACTATACATGGTATCAAATACCAACGTAACTCCTAGTTACTCAACCTCCTGGACTACACTGATCTTAACTCACTGCTGCCATACCTGATGTTGGTCAGCATGAACTTTCTGATTCTGCTGGCTGACGTGGTAGACTACTATAATCATTAACATTAAGTGGTATGAAAACTATACATGGTATCAAATACCAAGGTAACTCCTAGTTACTCAACCTCCTGGACTACACTGATCTTCCCTCACTACTGCCGTACCTGCTGTTGGTCAGCATGAACTTTCTGATTCTGCTGGCTGACGTGGTCGACTCCTATAATCATTAACATTAAGTGGTATTTACACTATACATGGAATCAAATACCAACGTAACTCCTAGTTATTCAACCTCCTGGACTAAACTGATCTTCCCTCACTGCTGCCGTACCTGCTGTTAGTCAGCAATGGACTTTGGCTCTCAGATTCTGCTGGCTGACGTGGTAGACTATTATAATCATTAACATTAAGTGGTATGAACACTATACATGGAATCAAATACCAAAGTAACTCCTAGTTACTCAACCTCCTGGACTACACTGATCTTCCCTCACTGCTACCGTACCTGCTGTCAGTCAGCAGTTGACTTTGGCTCTCAGATATTGCTGGCTGACGTGGTCGATTCCTATAATAATTAACATTAAGAGGTATGAGCACTGTACATAGAATCAAAAACCAACGTAACTCCTTGTTACTCAAACTACTGGACTACACTGATCTTCCCTCACTGCTGCCATACCTGATGTTGGTCAGCATGAACTTTCTGATTCTGCTGGCTGACGTGGTAGACTACTATAATCAATAACATTAAGTGGTATGAACACTATACATGGAATAAAAATCCCAACGTAACTCCTTGTTACTCAAACTACTGGACTACACTGATCTTCCCTCACTACTGCCGTACCTGCTGTTGGTCAGCATGAACTTTCTGATTCTGCTGGCTGATGTGGTCGACTCCTATAATCATTAACATTAAGTGGTATGAACACTATACATGGAATCAAATACCAACGTAACTCCTAGTTACTCAACCTCCTGGACTACACTGATCTTCCCTCACTGCTACCGTACCTGCTGTCAGTCAACAGTTGACTTTGGCTCTCAGATACTGCTGGCTGACGTGGTCGACTCCTATAATCATAAACATTAAGTGGTATGAACACTATACATGGAATCAAATACCAACGTAACTCCTAGTTACTCAAACTACTGGACTACACTGATCTTCCCTCACTGCTGCCGTACCTGCTGTTAGTCAGAAGTGGATTTTGGCCCTCTGATTCCGCTGGATAATGGGGTCGACTCCTTTAATCATTAGCATTAAGTTGTTTGGACACTTTACTTAGAATCAAATACCAACGTAACTCCTCGTTAGACACACACTTATACGCAATAGCGCATACTCGAACGGACGCACTTACTAACGCACGCACATACTTGTTAAATTACTTTGATTACATAAAGTAGTGGTGTTATGTCTAGCTTTAAACTATCACTTAATACTCTTGTACTGACTATTTAATAAACTTATGTCAAATTCATGTGTTTCATTGGACATATTATGTATTTTCAATTGTGTTTTCCTACATAATAACTTGATGATTACGATTGATTTTTTTGTAATTACATTTAATTAGAATTTATTTAAATATAAATTCGTTACTTAAAATGTTGAACGTGTACCAGTGTGATAAAAATACATACAGGAATCACTTTAACATGTATTGTTAGTAAAAATAAAATTTAAAAGAACATTTAAAAATATAATACGTATAGTTTATATTACTATTAGCTACACCCATATAAGTTTAGTAAATATACATGACACAACATAAGAAAAACTAAATACTTTTAAATAAAGTAACCCACTTAACTCGGTTATTAGTTTAACTAATGTCAAAAAATTATATACATTCAAATACATTATTACAAAAATTATATACGAGAATGTATACATTAGAAATGTGTAAGCGTGGTTAATGATTGTTAATGTTTTATATTGGTTTAGTTTTTATTTATTTAACCAATAAAACATATGAAAATTTCGTCTCCAATTTTATATAACAACTTATGAGGAATTGCTGAAATGTTATGTGGTCTTTTTGTATATTGAATTTCATTTTGATCTTAATTTATTCAATAAGTAATTAATTTAAATTGATGTCATAACAAAAGTCATCTGTGAAATATAATTTACGAATATGTGTCTAGCTCATATCTCCTAGAATAAAATGCATTCATTTTTAATTTTGTATCACTCAGGTATTACATTAAAAGCAAGTCATGTTTTGAACCAGAGGAATGAAATATCTTCTTTAATTTCTTACTATGCTTTGGAGAGTCATAATGCTGTGCTAAGATACTATTACTTATCAAGGAACGAATACTTTCAATTATTTACATCACGTGTTGTTGTAAAAATGGCCATTTAAAGCAATAACATATTACTATAGTCATGTCTTTAGTATAAAATACGTCTTAGTAAAGTAATTGTTCACTACATGTTCATGCAAACTGCTCTTAAACGTTGGTAATTGTCTAAATAAAAAAATATAGACCCCTAAAATGTTTTAAAAAATCACACTTTGGTCTAATAGAGGCACTAAAGTGTGTACAGTTTTAGAATATTTACTTTTTATAATTTGATTACAAGTTAAAATTAATTGGAAAATTAAAGATAGTAAGCTAGTACCTTGGCAAGGTGTTAAAGAAATGACTGTGGTCTGGCTGGGGAGATGTTTCAAGAAGATCTGGGAAGTTTCGGTCGTCTGTGGTGGCAGTAGTGTAGAGACTTCCGGTAGGCAAGACCTCTTTCCGTAACACGTGGTGTTGCATAGGCAAGTCAGCAAACATATTTCTAGAAAAACGTCACCAATTATTTAATTTTATTGGGTCTTGATAATTGTTGTACGTGAAAATACTTTATATTATTTAGGTCACTATGAAAGTAATAATTATTTCAAAATACTATGCTCGTTTTTATGTTCAAATATATCAAACTTCCATTTAATGAGGTAATCCACGCAAACGCTGTTGTTATACAAAATATAAAGTATAAGTAATACACAATATAAGATTACTAAGTATGACTTACTATTTTTAACAAGAGAAGCTTTTTTTAAGGTAACAATAATTTTATATTAAAAACATATAAATATAGTACTTTGAGCAATGTAATAAGCGGGCTCATCTAAATTGAACGTATTTATCTCAAATCATAATAAAACGTTTTATTGATAAGTAAATGTTAAAATAATTATGATATTAAATTAGAACATTTAAAAACTTCAATTTTAACTACGTCTCACGAAAAAAAAATATAACAAAACCTATACTATTAGCTTATTCTTTAAAATAACAATTTATTTTAAAGCTCACTCATTTTATAGTATTAGTGTATATTACCAAACATTGAAAGCAAGTTGTAGGAGTTTGTGTTTTGTATTTATTTATTGTCTTAGCTACTAGCAAGTGTTAACAAATGAACTTGTAATGTATTCTTATGTAAGTAGTTTACATGTGGTAACTGAAGTACTTGTTAGTGCGGGAGCCCCTGGAATACTTTACGACATTTTGTAGTTATTTATTTATTTATTTATTTATTGTCTTAGCTACTAGCAAGTGTTAACAAATGAACTTGTAATGTAATCTTATGTAAGTAGTTTACATGTGGTAACTAAAGTACCTGTTAGTGCGGGAGCTCCTGGAATACTCTACGACATTTTGTAGTTATTTATTTATTTATTGTCTTTGCTACTAGCAAGTGTTAACAAATGAACTTGTAATGTAATCTTATGTAAGTAGTTTACATGTGGTAACTGAAGTACCTGTTAGTGCGGGAGCCCCTGGAATACTCTACGACATTTTCTTTGGCATCTGACACGACCGTACTTGGTGTGTCATCTTCGTCATCTCCATCCCCTTCGTCAGCTGGAACTCCTTGATACTCACTATGGCGAGGGTGCTGCTTTGATGGAACAACTACTGCTACCTCGGTGTAGTGATTGGCTGGCAGTGGTAGGCTCTTGTGATTTAGTTCCATCTTCTCGTAGCTTTCCTTCCGTGCAATGCGGGAGACACCATGCTTCTGTCTGGCGGAGCACACGCACAGAACTGTGAGACAAGAGGCCGCTACGAACAAGACAGCGACTACAAAACTAGCTAAAAGTATATTCCAGGACAGCCCAGCATCTCTTATTCTTCTAGATACTTCCAAAGTTACATTAGCTTCCACTTTGCCAGCATTATTTTCTGCAGAACACACATACACACCAGCATCTTGCAAATCTAAGTTCGTTATCGTCAACTTAGTTACTTTGTCATCTACTGTTATAAAATAAGGTCTTTTTGCAATGCTGGAAACACCCGTAGAAATGTTGGGTAAAATGCGATTTTTCCAAAGCCACCGTATTACAGGGTGTGGAGTTCCAGATAAACCACATGACAGGGAGGTGTTCTTTCCCTCTATCCCATAAAACGTATCTGATATTATTGATATAGTGGGTGAGCACGCAAAGTCATCGAGGCTTAGTCTATCCCATGACATTCCTTGCAGACGTTTAGGGGTGCGACAAACTGGAGGAAGGCTAGAGGGGATGTTGTGACGTAACATCCACTCACGAAGTTCTCTTAAAAAACAAGAACAGTTCCAAGGGTTTCCGGAGAGTTCTAGACCATGTAAGTTTTGCAGTGACGTCAAAGTCGATGACCTAACGTTAACTAACTTGTTTTTGTCAAGCTTCAGCCATTCCAGTGAGCCATCTAGACCACTAAAGGCACGGGGTTCTATAGTCGCTAGTCTACAATCAGACATTTCTAACCGAACCAATTGGGGTATATGGTTAAAAGCTTCATTGAGAATTCGTAAAATTGGATTCCCACTTAATTTTAATTCTCTTAATTCGGAAATAGAATCAAATATATGGGAAGGAACTGCCAGTAAAATATTATAACTTAAGTCTAGTTCAACTAAATTTTTTAGTTTTCTAAACGCATACCTATCTAAACTCTTGATTCTACACTTAGCCACAAACACTTTCTGGAGGTTGAGTAGTTGTGCTTTGCTGAAGGCATCCCTTCCAATCTCCATTAGGTTGTTGCTGGTCAAGTCTAACACCTGGGTGCCCGAGTCCAGTGACAGAGGAATGCTGGAGAGGTTGGCGGCCAGGCACAGCACGGCTTCCTTGCCACTTCGCCACTTGCACTCACACGCCACTGGACAGTTGGAGCCACCAACTCCTGCCACACAGCACGCCAACGCCAGCACCAGGTGCACCAACTCCGTGACTGGGGCAGCTGCCCCCATGGCCACAGGTCTATCCGTTCCACATGGTCAGTCACCTGGAAAGTATTTCCAATATTGTAGTTAGCTTACAATTATTTACTAATCCTCTCAAACTGGTAGAAGTATCTGATATATTATATAAAACGCACCAGTAGTACGTATAACTAAATATACAATAGGTTATGTCATAGACTATTGTAAACACTAACAGCTTAATATGTGAGTTGAATATATTTTAGGGTATATATATTGTACATGAGGTTTACTGTTTATATTTTAATATATTTCCTTATTACCAAAAATTAAGCTTAGAAACTTGGAGCCCATCTTAACATTACGAGAAACATCACATAAGTTTGATCCACAAAGATCTAACTTTAGTATATATATATATATATATATATATATATATATATATATATATATATATATATATATTCATACATTGCTTAATAATGCACTTCAGTAAGGTAAATCTTTTTTACTAACCTCTTAAAGACAAAAATCTTTTAAAAATATATGACCCAAGAGTATACCAGATTTATTTTTATACCATAAGGTTGTGATTCATGGTAAATAGTACCTTAGGGCCTGTCCGTTATACTCCCCCGTTATTTTTCAAATTCAGGGAATCAAATCGTTTTACACGCGCCTTAACTGTAAACGTGAACAGTAATACGAATATCGTAAGGGGATGTTGGTTATATCACTGATAATAGTTTATTGTAAGTGTTTTAGTATTATATTATTGGTTTATTTTTCATTACGAAAATTAAAATAGAAAAACATTGTAAGAAATGTTGAAAGTATGCATCGACTCTTCAGAATACAAAATCACTCAGGGTAATTTCCATTGTTTGTTTCAACATGATAGTGTCCCACATCCACGTGACTCTAATACTAGCGTATTCTTGGAGCAGTATTCATAGAATCTGACTAAGTTGGCGTGGTATTATTGTGTGTCTGGCGTGTACATTTAACATTACACCTCTATAGTCTATACACTTTTATTTTGGTTTTTCGTAATGAATAGAGTATAGAGTTTGGAGCCTCAAAAACCTTACCGACTGGTAAGGATTGAAGAACTATGTTTGTTTATCATGAAAAAAAAAAAATAGTAGCTATAGACATTATCCAGTATTAGGTGTTGTTAATATTTGGATAAATCTTCAGATTAGAGGGTTTATAAATTTTTTGAAGATTCGAATTTCTAGCTGATCTGATAGATGGTACTCCATTCAGTGGAAATCGTTCACGCACAAGCCAATGGCTACGTAAAGTATGGTTAATAAGAAAATAGTGTAGACATCGGAAAATTGTGTTATTAGTAACTAAAATAAACTAACATTTATTAAAAACACTTCGCTTACCATAACAATGAGCAATATAGATTATTATCATATATTCTAATATTTTATATTTTATCTCAATTTATTACGACTTATAGATCTTACATTATTATTTTACATTGAAGGGTTTTGTATGATTTATGTTATTAAATATTCTACTAGATTATCGAAAGATGTTGTTTTTGGAATCCATTCAGATCAATTTCGTTTTAGATTACAATGTTTTCCTATAACTTAAAAAAGGTATCAAGAACAAACCTAAGTACAAACAAAAATATCTATAATCACTCAGGGAAAACAAACAAGCTATTTGACTATATACAAAGACCTATAAATCCAAAATAGTTCAAATTGTTTTATAGAATTTGAAAGTACGTGTTCTATATTTAAGACACGTAATATAAAAAATTAAGACACGTGTTAATATAAGGACTTGCGGTTAGTTTACAAAGGGACTGAATCAGTCATGCAATGTTTTGCCTTATTGAATATACAAAGTTGAATATGTAAACCTATAAATAACTATTATGAAAACTCTGGATACTAGAACGCACGATTTTGGTGGGGATTTCTCTTAGCAGATGAAAACAAAATTTGATTTTAATCTCAAATCTTCAAGAGCACTAGAACATTTTAAAACTGGAAAGTGGCTATACCAAATATTAATTTAGTTCTATATCCACTTACAAAGGCTTTTCAAACAAAACCTAACTAAACAGACAATAATAACAACAACAGTTAGTTACATCACAAGGAAATTGTAAAAAGAAATTTAATAATTAAGTTTATACGAACTATGAATACTGTGTACAAAATTAATCAGGATTTCAGTGAACAAAGAAGAAGAGAAGGGAAAAAAGAGGAGAGAGGGAAAAAGGAGAGGGGGTAAATATGTTTACCTTTGACGCTATTTGAAATTGAAATTATACGATACAAACTATTCTTGTTTCATTGAGCTGAATTAACAAAAATATTTTGTTTGGAACGAAAAACTACTTATGATATAGTTTTTCTTGATTCACTCTGACACAGACAAAAGATGAATAAGGCAGCCCAATATTCAACAGCTTTTATCCAACGGAAATGATTCACAGGGTGTTTCTACAGGTGTCATCTGATTGATGTTACTTCATTACAAGGTGTGAGCTTGATGCAATTGTATCTAAATGATTTAATATTTTTATTTATTTAATTTGTGAAAACTGTGAATATTGAGTATTCTAGCATGCAACACTAAGGATGAAAAAGCATGAAGTTGTTGGAAACAAATTAGTTTTATAAAGGATTTATATGAATAAATAAATTGTCTTTTTAATGTAATAGAATTTTAAACTTATTTTACAATAATTAAATAATATAAATGCTGTCTATTTTCTAAAAGAAATTTGTACCGTACTTCTTGTTTTAAAATTGTATAATTGAAACTAGGCAGAACTAGTGGCGCAGTTCTTTAACCCAGATACTTGGAGACAATGTATGCACTTGGATGATTGTAGGTGTTTATTTGAAGGTTCAATACCATTGTATGTGTATAGGTGGGCACGTACGTGGTGTGTGTATGGGTCAATACCACTGTACGTGTAGGAGGAGTTGGTGGGTAACTACCACTGTAGGTTTAGGGGTCCACTCGTTGGCTGCCATAGAGGTGGACACTACTAGATAGATCCGGGGCGTCCACTCGTTGGCTGCCATAGAGGTGGACACTAGTAGATAGATCTGGGGCGTCAGCTCGTTGGCTGCCATAGATGTGGTGGACATTACTAGATAGATCCGGGGCGTCCGCTCGTTGACTGGCACAGAGGTGGACACTACTAGCATAAAGTTGTTGGTAACAAATTAGTTTTATAAAGGATTTATATGAATAAATAAATTGTCTTTTTATTTTAAAAGAATTTTAAACTTATAATACAATAATTAAAAAATATAAATGCTGTCCATCTTTTAAAAGAAATGTGTACCGTACTTCTTGTTTTAAAATTGTATAATTTAAACTAGGCAGAACTAGTGGCGCAGTTCTGTAACCCAGATACTTGGAGACAATGTATGCACTTGGAAGATTGTAGGTGTTTATTTGAAGGTTCAATACCACTGTATGTGTATAGGTGGGCACGTACAGTGGTGTGTGTATAGGTCAATACCACTATACGTGTAGGAGTTGGTGGGTAACTACCACTGTAGGTTTAGGGGTCCACTCGTTGGCTGCCATAGAGGTGGACACTACTATATAGATCCGAGGCGACCGCTCGTTGGCTTCCATTGAGGTGGACACTACTAGATAAATCCGGGGTACCGCTCGTTGGCTGTCATAGAGGTGGACACTACTAAATAGATCCGGGGCGTCTATGTTGGTTGCCATTCAGTTTAATAAATTCAGACCAATAATACAAATGGCTCAGCCTAAATATGCTCCAGGCCTTAAGGAGAGGAGAGTAAAATATAAAAGATCGTCTTACTATACCAGGTAAAGTTAGGGTTAAGAAGACCTCTGTAACTCCTAACCTGGGAACCAATGACTTTACGTGACTTCCGAGCCAGAGGAGCGGCAGAGGAAAAACTGTTGATCGTAACGTAAATCGATCCTCGGCTGGTTAGCCCCCTAGCTTTGGCCGCTCTGATGGTAGGAGTAGTGAAGGGTGGAAGTACTTTTCTTAAAGAAATATTTTCGTAATGATTAGGTTATTGATAACGAGCAAATAATGTTTGGAAATCTACCTTTAACTAATCATTCTGTATAGCTTTTGCAGTAGTACTGAATCATATATGTGCTTCTAATTCATTGGAATTAGCTATAACTCTTTCAGAATAGCCTGTTTGGCAATCTATAATTTTTAAATAGGCATAGTAAATATATTGAGGAGACTTTGACGATTGTGTAGTAAAAGTAGCATTAAAAATTGTTAATTCAATACTTTTAATATTCAATACATAGAATTGTTGATTTAATTCTTTTAATATTTATGTAGTTTTGTATTATATAAAATATACGAATTGAAATGAAAACTGTATGACAAAGTTATCGATAGTGAAAGTGGAGAAATATTGTCAGTCCACTAATTTTATTTTTTTTTTTTTTAATTTAATTTAATGAGTGCTCTCAAATTCATACAAAAACAAACAAACAAATAACGAACATTATTACGCAGTTGCTTACCACGTAAAAAATGTTTGAAATGTTTCCCAAAATGGGTCGATAATTGGCCATATTTTCATTAGACATGGCTTTTTATTCTGCGGAAATCACGGATTTTACCGAAAAAAAACCAATGCCACAACCACAATATAATATTAACTAATGTTTGGACATAATTTCATTAGTTAATATTATATTTTAATCATCATTTTTTCTTCATTTTATGTGTTTTTTTTACCTGAATACGAATTTAAAAGCCGTTTTGATGAACAACAATTAGTTCTTGAGATAAAACTGAAAAACTACTTGCAAGGTGAATCGAGATTAGCGCCTTTCTGCGAATTTTTGAAACACCAACTACTAAGCACGTGTCCATGCCGATAGCATGTTGGTAAGAGGATGACCGAGTATATAACTTATCCCCTACATTATCTACGAAACTAAGACTCCAAGTAGTTAGGTTAAAGCAATGCCCTACTTGTTCCAACAATTGTGTGTACATTGTAAAACACACAATATACATTGTGTTTGTCAGCGTAGTGAGTGTAGTGATTCGTGGTATCTAGTCTCCTAGACCTAGTTGAGTTAGGAAATCAAACGTTGTTGGATAAGTTGAATTTTAATTATTTTTTTTATTGACGATATTTTGTTCTTTTATTTTATGTTTTTGTAATGATTGTTTGTACCTGTAGTATTTAGTTAGAAAATACATTTTTCTGATAAGTCTATTGTAATCTGTTGATATATTATTGTTTCAGAGTTTTCATATTGATATGGGTAAGTTAAGTTATACAGATAAAAGAAGTAGGTTTATGCGTAGGATAAAGTAGAAAGTAGCACCTGAAGACGAAATAAGTTTCATTCCTGTCGAAACGTTGTGTAAGTTTTGAAAATCAGACGTTTCTCCAACAAATTCAGCAAGAGTGTACAGCATAATTTTTTTTATAAAATAATCATCTACTGTAATTACCAATTAATGCTTTGTGTCACAATACTGCCTAAATTAGAAAAAAACATTATCTATAGCTTGGTTGTGTAATTTATAAGTTTGAATCTTATAGTGAACAGGTCATGGCACACGTAGCTTCTTGGCTGCATGGAAGCCATGAGACTACAAAAGAGTTAATCTTCTTTATTAAATTTACTTACACTTTTACTGGCCCGCCAGAAGCCTCTTAAGGCTGCTCAGGAATACATGTTTTCACCTGTCATAATTAAAATGTATTTACTGCTTATTTATACAGTAAATCCGGTAAGATTCTATATGGTGAATTACGGGTTTATAATGTAGCCTAATAACGGTTATGTTGAGTTTTTGCGTCAGAGGGTCAGTGTCAGCATTTAGATGGAGTGAGCAACGTAACATTTTTAAAATAATGAATCAGCCTAACCTTTATTTTTTTATAAAATTTACCTAAAAGACTGTTTTAAATATGTACACTAAATAGTAGTAAATATTAAACACGTTTAGGTAAATTACTTTTTATTAAAATATTTTCTAACCATTTAGGTTTTATACAGACTAAGAACCAGCAGTACCTTTGTTATTTAAGTCCTCATCTAGAAAGCAACATATTTATATACATAAAACTAGTATAAGTTTGTGTTTCACTCAACTATGGATAGTTGATATTTTGATGTTGGAATACATAAAACAGCTTGCATCTTTTAATTAGATCTTCATGAACAGTTTTGCTAATTAGGCTTTGTTCTTTTATGCCTGCAGTTCCCTCGCTAGAGATAAAATATTTCCTTCCATAAAGTTCAAATGTTTCAGTTATGTTTTTTAAACTATTAAGAAATATTCTTACTCAATATGTTGTAATGTTATAGACATATACAAACTATCAATAACCCTACAATATTACTATCAATGTAAGTAAATGTTAATATTTTAATTAAGTTTTAGTCTTACACTTAAATTTAATTAAATATGTAAATTTCTTTTAGCAATAATATGTGAATTTATTTAATAAACATTTTCATAGTTACATATATGCTTTAGAATGTATTTAAACAGTTTTTATTTGTCTAGATCATTATTTGATAGGTTTAATAGAGGAGAACGAATTTAAGGATTAATTTTCAGGTTAAATTCGACTGGAAAATTATTTTAAAAAGGTGTATAAGCTTAACTCACAATTGTTTTTTGATATTTTAATATGACCAGCAGTTAAATCATATTTACAAATAAATTTAACTATGGTATACAACATGGGCTGAATCTTTATTAATTGGCATTTGAATTGAACTGTGTTCTGTTTAATAATTTTAAATTAAAAATTAACTATGTGAACTTTAGAATCAACTAATTTTAAGAATGCATTAGTTATACATTTATCATTCAATGAAACGGGTGTACAGGGTGAACAAAAGTATGGATACGCTTTCAAAACTTTTGTATGACTTCACTTGTAGTTGTGAAATCGTTTACTTACTCATAGTTACAAATAATCTATTTTTTAACGCCATTAGCGACATTTCATCTTGTCAGAGTGACGGCCTGTGAGGAGTTGAACGAAAATCTTAAATATAAGTCTAAGTCAAATTTGGTACCAAATGAATGGTCTATCCAAGAGAAGTTATGTGCCGCACCCGGACTTCGAAAGGTTAATCCTTTCCAGAGTAGCGGTAATTGGAATTTCAAAGTAACTAATTTTAACAATATTATTTCCACTATTTAACGATTTTAAGTAAATTATTATGGTAAAAAATTATACTTTATCTATTTTGAAGTCATACAAAGAAATACCAAGAGTAGGACTATGAGGGAGACAAAGGTAGTTGGACATTTGCTATCATTACGTGAAAATTACCAATCACGACGTTTCGATTTGGTAAAACCCAAACATTTTTCAAGTGCTAAAAAACAAATTACATCTACACAAACATGTTATAAAACTACGTTCTTAAACTAATAAACTTATCTACTTTAATAATTATCTACATTTTAACCTAGATCCTAGAATGGGGTACAACAAAATGAACTTCTACTAAATATAAAAATGTTAACAGTGTTAAATTAATATAACCAATTAGGCGCTGTCAAGGTCACGATATCAACGAAAAAAAGTTAAAACACAATTAAATTAATATTCAAATCAGACTGAAATTAGATGACATTAACTAATCATAAATAAAATAAATATATGGTACCTGAAAAACACTATTAATTTAAAATAACATTAAACATGCACAAACAAATGATATATATATGACTCGGAAGGACTGAGACTACTATTAAAATTACATTTTACTATTAAAATTACATTTTAACCTGAAAAGACAACAATTATTACAAATAAAACAATACAATAATCAAATATTTAAAAAATGATAAAGTCTTACGACCTGCAGTGACGATGGCGTCTAGACGTCCCAGGTACGAAGTGAGGATGATACAATAAAAAAAATAAATAAAATAAATAAATTTTTATTGTATCATCCTCACTTCGTGCCTGTGACGTCTAGACGCCATCGTCACTGCGGGTCGTAAGACTTTATCATTTTTTAAATATTTGATTATTGTATTGTTTTATTCGTAATAAGTGTTGTCTATTCAGGTTAAAATGTAATTTTAATAGTAAAATGTAATTGTAATAGTAGTCTCAGTCCTTCCGAGTCATATATATCATTTTTGTGCATGTTTAATGTTATTTTAAATTAATAGTGTTTTTCAGGTACCATATATTTATTTTATTTATGAATTTAGTTAATGTATATGTTTTAATTTATATGTATTATTTATATGTAGTTAATGTAATCTTATTTCAGTCTGATTTGAATATTAATTTATTTGTGTTTTAACTTATTTTTTGTTGATATCGTGACTTTGACAGCACCTAATTGGTTATATTAATTTAACACTGTTAACATTTTTATATTTAGTAGAAGTTCATTTTGTTGTACCCCATTCTAGGATCTAGGTTAAAATGTAGATAATTATTAAAGTAGATAAGTTTATTAGTTTAAGAACGTAGTTTTATAACATGTTTGTGTAGATGTAATTTAGTTTTTAGCACTTGAAAAAGGTTTGGGTTTTACCAAATCGAAACGTCGTGATTGGTAATTTTCACGTAATGATGGCAAATGTCCAACTACCTTTGTCTCCCTCATCTGATACTCCATCATTAACTAATTTCAAAAACAAAGTAGGACTATATTTCAGTATTAGCTTTCACCGAATAAAAACATTTGAACTCCGCTTTCCAACTACTAATAAACCTCTAATAATGGAACTTTAACAGTCTTTTATACCATGTCATGTATTATTTGTTGTTATTACGTAATACGTAACATGTTTGTCATTGATTACTGATCGTCTCGTATTGATATGTCTTAGTACAATATACCCGTAAGGTTGTACAACAGTTATACAGTGTACAGAACATTATTACATATGAAACCATAATACTAAGCTTCCATTAGCATTCATGATTAATAATACTGAAAAGCTGCTGATAAAGAGTGTATAAAAACCCAACTACATAAACCCTCATTAACTATATAAAAAAAATTTTTCTTAAATTGAGTTTTTATAATGCATTTAACTATGATACATTTTTATTGCAAGTAGTAAAGTGTCTATGTATTTTGAATATTTACAATATAAATGGACATTCCAACTGCTTTATTAGTAATTGTACCATAGGAAAAAAGAGCCCTTATTATACTATATAATTTTAGACCCATTCAAATAAAAGGATTTCGGTTACTAGACATTGTTTCAGGTAACTGTTTAATGTAAAACAACAATCAAGCTATTAGTTATTGAACCGAAACCTTGCGAAGAGAGTAGACAATCTTTCTGAGCATATTCAGAATTAGAAATATTATAATTTAAGAGTATTAAGATAGTTAGCAATCTTATATAGACATATCCAGAGTTAGTAATGTAATCATTCAAATATTAACAAGAGAGCTAGTAATCTCACTTAGATATATCCAAAGTTAGCAGTGTAATCATTTAAATATTAACACGAGAGCTAGCAATCTCACTTAGATATATCCAAAGTTAGCAGTGTAATCATTTAAATATCAACACGAGAGCTAGCAATCTCACTTAGATATATCCAGAGTTAGTAGTGTAATCATTTAAATATTAACAAGAGAGCTAGTAATCTCTCTTAGATATATCCAAAGTTAGCAGTGTAATCATTTAAATATTAACACGAGAGCTAGCAATCTCACTTAGATATATCCAAAGTTAGCAGTGTAATCATTTAAATATTAACACGAGAGCTAGCAATCTCACTTAGACATATCCAAAGTTAGCAGTGTAATCATTTAAATATTAACACGAGAGCTAGCAATCTCACTTAGATATATCCAGAGTTAGTAGTGTAATCATTTAAATATTAACAAGAGAGCTAGTAATCTCTCTTAGATATATCCAAAGTTAGCAGTGTAATCATTTAAATATTAACACGAGAGCTAGCAATATCCCTTAGATATATCCAGAGTTAGTAGTGTAATCATTTAAATATTAACAAGAGAGCTAGTAATCTCTCTTAGATATATCCAGAGTTAGTAGTATAATCATTTAAATATTAACAAGAGAACTAGCAATCTCACTTAGATATATCCAAAGTTAGCAGTGTAATCATTTAAATATTAACACGAGAGCTAGCAATATCCCTTAGACATATCCAAAGTTAGCAGTGTAATCATTTAAATATTAACACGAGAGCTAGCAATATCCCTTAGACATATCCAAAGTTAGCAGTGTAATCATTTAAATATTAACACGAGAGCTAGCAATATCCCTTAGACATATCCAAAGTTAGCAGTGTAATCATTTAAATATTAACACGAGAGCTAGCAATCTTCCTTAGACATATCCAAAGTTAGCAGTGTAATCATTTAAATATTAACACGAGAGCTAGCACTATCCCTTAGATATATCCAGAGTTAGTAGTGTAATCATATAAATATTAACACGAGAGCTAGCAATATCTCTTAGACATATCCAGAGTTATTAGTGTAATCATTTAAATATTAACACGAGAGCTAGCAATATCCCTTAGATATATCCAGAGTTAGTAGTGTAATCATTTAAATATTAACACGAGAGCTAGCAATATCACTTAGACATATCCAAAGTTAGCAGTGTAATCATTTAAATATTAACACGAGAGCTAGCAATCTTCCTTAGACATATCCAAAGTTAGCAGTGTAATCATTTAAATATTAACACGAGAGCTAGAAATATCCCTTAGATATATCCAGAGTTAGTAGTGTAATCATTTAAATACTAACAAGAGAGCTAGCAATCTTCCTTGGACATATCGAGAGTTAGTAGTGTAATCATTCAAAGATTAACACGAGAGCTAGCAATATCCCTTTGACATATCCAGAGTTAGCAGTGTAATCATTTAAAGATTAACAAGAGAGCTAGCAATTTTCCTTAGACATAGCCAGATCTAGTAGTGTAATAATTTGAAGAATAATAAAAGAGTTAGCTATATTCCTTAGACACATTAGAAATAGTTAAAGCCTTATGGAATGTTACTCGCTACAAATATTGGTATTTCAAATTAAATAAAAAATTGTTTTCATGTAAAATTGTTGAGCCATTATATCTAAACTCAATCGTAACGTCATAATAGTCTAACCCGTCACTCACAAAAGGCATGAGTTCACACAACCAATATCGTTAATCTGGCAAAGAAGGGTCATAAGTACGCATCGTTAGGGAAAATTCCAGTTTGTAAAATATTTATTTAGTCAAAATATTCGTTTTCAATACCTAAGCAAGCATTAAAAATTGTTAAATGCTGTTATTGGATGGTCAACTTTTGAATGACTGGAGATCTAATGCTGTCAGTGTAAGTAATCAAAAGCCAAATAAGCGATAAACAGCCAGTTACCACACCGTCAACACATTTATAAAACTATTCACTTTAACTGTCGTAAGTATTTAATTGTGTTCCATAAATTTATGGCAGTTATATTTTCCTAGCTGTTAGCAAAAAATAGTATGAAATAATACAATTATAAGTTTAGTACAATTCATTCTGGAATAATAAATAAATAACAATAATAGTGCAAACTGTTAACAATAGTTCACATCCCTCTCTCACAACATTAACTTCAATTAAAAATATGACAATCAACCAAGAGTCTCAATGGCTTGGTGGCCAGAGGGTTGTAACATATATTAGTTGGAGTGAACTGTTAGGAATGAAATATATGTCCAAATGAAAGGCAATACATGTGCAATTATGTTAATAAAAGATTAACCAAATGGAAAAATTATGGCCGAAGAGTTGAAAAATATAACATTAGTATATAGTTAGTTATGACAAAAATAAGCTTTTTACTGAGGCACCATAAAAATAAGATGTTTACTGAGTCAAAATAAAAATAAGCTGTTTGCTGTTTCACCATTAAATAAGCTGTTTACTGAGTCAAATAAAAATAAGCTGTATACTGTAGCACCATTAAATAAGCTGTTTACTGTGGCACCATTAAATAAGCTGTTTACTGTGGCACTATTAAATAAGCTGTTTACTGAGTCACATAAAAATAAGCTGTTTACTGTGGCACCATTAAATAAGCTGTTTACTGTGGCACCATTAAATAAGCTGTTTACTGAGTCACATAAAAATAAGCTGTTTACTGTGGCACCATTAAATAAGCTGTTTACTGTGGCACCATTAAATAAGCTGTTTACTGTGGCACCATTAAATAAGCTGTTTACTGTGGCACCATTAAATAAGCTGTTTACTGTGGCACCATTAAATAAGCTGTTTACTGTGGCACCATTAAATAAGCTGTTTACTGTGGCACCATTAAATAAGCTGTTTACTGTGGCACCATTAAATAAGCTGTTTACTGTGGCAACATTAAATATGCTGTTTACTGTGGCACCATTAAATAAGCTGTTTACTGTGGCACCATTAAATAAGCTGTTTACTGAGTCACATAAAAATAAGCTGTTTACTGTGGCACCATTAAATAAGCTGTTTACTGTGGCACCATTAAATAAGCTGTTTACTGTGGCACCATTAAATAAGCTGTTTACTGTGGCACCATTAAATAAGCTGTTTACTGTGGCACCATTAAATAAGCTGTTTACTGTGGCACCATTAAATATGCTGTTTACTGTGGCACCATTAAATAAGCTGTTTACTGTGGCACCATTAAATAAGCTGTTTACTGAGTCACATAAAAATAAGCTGTTTACTGTGGCACCATTAAATAAGCTGTTTACTGTGGCACCATTAAATAAGCTGTTTACTGTGGCACCATTAAATAAGCTGTTTACTGTGGCACCATTAAATAAGCTGTTTACTGTGGCACCATTAAATAAGCTGTTTACTGTGGCACTATTAAATAAGCTGTTTACTGAGTCACATAAAAATAAGCTGTTTACTGTGGCACCATTAAATAAGCTGTTTACTGTGGCACCATTAAATAAGCTGTTTACTGAGTCACATAAAAATAAGCTGTTTACTGTGGCACCATTAAATAAGCTGTTTACTGTGGCACCATTAAATAAGCTGTTTACTGTGGCACCATTAAATAAGCTGTTTACTGTGGCACCATTAAATAAGCTGTTTACTGTGGCACCATTAAATAAGCTGTTTACTGTGGCACCATTAAATAAGCTGTTTACTGTGTCACCATTAAATAAGCTGTTTACTGTGGCACCATAAAAATAAGCTGTTTACTGAGTCACCATAAAAATAAGCTGTTTACTGTTTCACCATTAAATAAGCTGTTTACTGTGTCACCATAAAAATAAGTTGTTTACTGAGTCAAAATAAAAATAAGCTGTTTGCTGTTTCACCATTAAATAAGCTGTTTACTGAGTCAAATAAAAATAAGCTGTATACTGTAGCACCATTAAATAAGCTGTTTACTGAGTCACAAAAAATAAGCTGTTTACTGTGGCACCATTAAATAAGCTGTTTACTGTGGCACCATTAAATATGCTGTTTACTGTGGCACCATTAAATAAGCTGTTTACTGAGTCACATAAAAATAAGCTGTTTACTGTGGCACCATTAAATGAGCTGTTTACTGTGGCACCATTAAATAAGCTGTTTACTGTGGCACCATTAAATAAGCTGTTTACTGTGGCACCATTAAATAAGCTGTTTACTGTGGCACCATTAAATAAGCTGTTTACTGTGGCACCATTAAATAAGCTGTTTACTGTGGCACCATTAAATAAGCTGTTTACTGTGGCACCATTAAATAAGCTGTTTACTGTGGCACCATTAAATAAGCTGTTTACTGTGGCACCATTAAATAAGCTGTTTACTGTGGCACCATTAAATATGCTGTTTACTGTGGCACCATTAAATAAGCTGTTTACTGTGGCACCATTAAAT
>JAQJVL010001159.1:57500-70000 GCA_035578905.1 Stictocephala bisonia
AATACTGTCCCTGCCTCAAATAATGTTCGGATTGAACTCTTAAAAATATTGAAATATTATATTGGATTGCTTGTTCTGTAAACATTTTTATTTGTATTTTCGTATACAATTTAAATCAACACCATTCTGCATTTTACTTTGTTGGACGTAGTTATGTTCTCAAAATTAATTATTTTGTAAACTGAATTAAAATGAACTAAGAAGGATTAAGACAAGGAAAATACTTTTATCAACATTTGTTAGATGTGTAGGTCTGGTATAATCTTTCAATTATTAATAATGGAAGAAGTTGTATAAATCAATCGTAGTTGAGTGACAATTAAGTTTAAATTATGAGTATATGCACATGTACGCGGCATGATAAAATAAAAAAAAAATATAATAAGACTAGTCAGGCAAAGTATACACAAGTTCGGAAATAATATAAAACGCAATGACTATATTATTTATGTTAATATTCATAATTGAATAATTTAAATTTACTTAAATGATTTAAATCCAGTATGAATAGTATATTTAGGTGTATAATTGTTATTTATTTGAATAGATAAAATAGATATTTAAAAACTTAAATTAAAATACAATAAATCATGAACTGTGCTATATAAACATTATAGTATAAATGAACTCTTAGCTTGTCCTAATAACCATGATATAAACTAAATAAACATTCATGAAGTAATTAGGGGAAATATCTAATTTAAATCACGTTAAAGAAGAACATACGAGAGTATACTAAAGTTTATATTATTAAAAATACCAAAAAAGCTGTCTTAGTATATTGTTTGTTTTCTTACAGATTTATTCTAGTTTTGGCATGCCTTGCACATTATTATGAAATAGTGTAATATTATCTGTATACGGACATTTGTCACTTAATCTAACGAGAGTCACCAATATTTTGTATTGATGATGTTTTTTTTTTTTTAATACACAGATCCTCCAAAATAGTGATAGTAATAAAAAAATTAAAAATGTTGGTAGGCCTATATTTAATTATTACGATATATAAAAATATATAATTTCTGTATATATTTTTATGTTATACATTTCAAAATTGCTAAGACGAATACTATTTTTTTTTTAAACTTATGATGCCTATTTAATAAATTCAATGTAATAAATAAATTAAAATTAATGATATAATATTTTATAGTAGATTTATTTATATAGATAAAATTGTACAATAATATAAGCTATTTATTAAAAATAAAATGACATTAGAATGATAGATAACATTGGTTTCATAATGAAAGGAAAACTGATAATTTCCATCATAATTGGAATCAACATTTTAGTTAATAATATATACAGTAATAGAATTATTCTATACCTAAACCAAAATTAGATAAATTGGAGATGGATATAGAAAGAAGAATAGGTAAATTTCACTTGCAGAGATAAATACCACCGTCAAACAAACATACAGCAGTGAGCCAATTGTGGTCAGGACTGCTGTGGTTTTGGGACGCTCCGACCGCAATCTCGTCTCTTGGTCCTAAGTTGGCCATGGACACTCATATTATAAGGCAGTTCTAAAGCCTGCATTTCAGAAAAAAAACTTTGTAATATAATATAGTTTTATTTTAAACTATGAAAATTATTAATATACAAAACGTAACACTGGTTTTAATTCAAGCATATTTAAACAATTCAAAAGACTATAGAAATGTATTAGAAAAACAAATATAGTTATTGTTCCCACAAAAATAATGATGCTATTCTCTTATGATCTTCAATAAAACTATAATTTATGTAAAAGAATTATACAACTACCTAATTAAATTACTAAATATCTGGGAAACGGTCATGTTTTACAAATAAATTGAAAGCGATCTTAACACTATATAACCTATCACGTCTAAAAAAATATTCGTAAAGTATATAAACTTTTCATTAGACACTATTATATTGCAATCTTTGTTAGTAATTATGCATGCTTATAAAAAACCCCAGGCTTATAATATACAGTTATAATAATGTTTCACTCAAATCAATTTATGTATAAAACTGTATAGAATATAAAAATAATTAACTGTAAAATACACTTTTATAAAAAATTATAGTACTGCAGGATTTCTCAACATTAAATAAAAGAATTCTTCAATTTTATATGAACAATTTTTTTTAAATGTTTCTTAATATTGATTTGAAACATTTATACATAATTTATTTGTTGAGTAGAAGATAGAAAAGAGTTGTATATTTTTATATTTATGTAGATGAAGTGATTCTATGATTTTTAATATTTATATTGTTTTATTTTTAATTTATTATTACTTATGGTGTTATGCACATTGGAACTTTTTGAATCATGTTGAATATGTTTTTTTGTATTAAAAAGTGACTTGTAAATAAAATGGATGGAAGTCACATAATGTTAAACTTTATAAATATAGCCTTACAGTGAGTAGTCTTTGTTACTTATTGTAATAATACTATGTAAGTAAAATTATCTATTATTCTATTATGGTACACATATACAGGGTTAGGCAAAAGTCTGGAATAAATTTGTTCATTTCGAAACCATTGAAAGAAAAAATGTAATGAAACTTTGTAGTTATGTACATGTCCATATACCAAACATTTAGACATATTTTACTTGTTTTTCGCATAGAACAATTTGAACTATGCGTGGTTTCAGATGGCCCATGAAGGAAGTCTTAAAACTCTTAAAGTAAGCCTACCTCGAGTTAGACCTCATTTTAAAAGTCTTTGTTTGTAAAACACAAAAGTCCAAACTTGAGGTCAAAAGGATGACCCAGTCAGAAAATACAGCCACTTAAGAAATGTAATGTCAGGGTTGGGCAAAAGTCTGGAATAGCTTTATTATTTTAAAACTATTAAAAGAAAAGTAATAAAACTTTGTAGTTATGTACATGTTCCTATAACAAACATTTAGACATATTTTACTTGTTTTTTTGCATATCCAGGGGATGTCCTATGAAGGAAGTCTAAAACATTTTAAATGTAAGCCTACCTCTAGTTTTAACTCATATAAAAGGTCATTGTTTGTACAATACAAAAGTGTAAACTTGAGGTCAAACTCAAAATCCAGCGATACAAAGAATATAATGTCATATTACTAATTCTTCTCAGTTATACGGCTATTTATTTAATAGTTTTAGGTCCCTATTGATTGCTAACGATCGTAGCAAACGACTGTGTTATAAATATAGACATGCAATTCAACTAAGATAAAAATAAGAAAAATTTATTAAAAACACTTTTGACAGTAGGTTTACCCAAAAATAGTTTAAGAATATTATTATAATGATTTGTTACCTATTTTTTTAATTTTAATTTCTTATATTCAGTTGGATAAATTATACCTCTACACAGCAATAGATAACAACTATTTTACTTTTGTCTTAATAAGTGTTTGTTATGTGACTTTAAATCTTTGAGAGGCTATATTTTCTGACTGGGTCATCCTTTTGACCTCAGGTTTGCACTCTTGTGTTTTACAAACAAAGACCTTTAAAATGAGGTATAATTCGAGGTAGGCTTACATTTAAAATCTTTAAGACTTCCTTCATGGGCCATCACCTGGCTAAGCAAAAAACAAGTAAAATATGTCAAAATCATGGTATACGGACATGTACATAGCTGCAAAGTTTCATTACATTCCATTCAATGGTTTTGAGATTAATAAATATATTCTAGACTTTTTCCCAACCCTGTATATAGTTTCAACATTATTATTCTAACGTTTAAATTAATTGTAGTAAAGGAGGGTATATTACATTTATGTGTTAACATTAGGTAAGACTGAAATTTAGTAAACATTAAACAATTTTGTTATAGATTTCAACTGTTTCCCCTGTTACTGAAACACTATAATTATTATACCTGTGATTGTATAGGTGGGTGAGTCAATACATTGTAAGTGTACGTATGGGTTAGTGGTTAAGTGTAAGAGAGGACTAAATAGTCCTAACTTCACCAAGTTAGGACTATTTACAGTTCATTTCACTACCCCAGAAGTCAAACTACTGAATTGAAATGATTTCAGTTAAAGGCTTTTACATCATTGTTTACGGCTTTGGTAAAGAGCCAACATATTGTTTGCAATCTATATCACAACTAACAAAATATTGGTTTCAAGTAAAATTTCATTGTTTTTAGTAAAATTTTTTAAATGTTTAGGAGACTCCAATCAAAACTATTAACGTTAGCCTATATTTCCGTCATATTATTACATTATTTTTATTTGCGTATATTCACTTAAATTTTAAATATCAATATTACTATCATACGCTTATTCATTCGTTTCAAACTAACAAAATACGTTTTTTATTAAAAAATATTGCTCTTTTTTATCCTTTGCTCCCAAGTATAATATTTGGGTCTGGTATAATATACTGTATAGTTTACTACTATTCATAATTTTTCAGATGTTTTAACTATGTTAGTGTGGACTTACAAAGGTAATTAATGTACATAGGTAAAATACTTGAAAAAATCGTGGTCAAATTTTTTAAAATATTTTATGTGTACGAATCAGAATAAGAGCTTGGCGTTCTAAACAGTTCAGTATAGATGAAGTAAATATATTCACGTTTGTCGCTGGATAGAAGCCAAAGTACTGCATTAATTAGTTGTTTTTATGATACATGTTTTTATAATTTATTTATTTGGATTTTACATTATAAACTTATTTAGAGTCTATATTTTTTTACACTCGTCGGAGGTTTCTTATTCATCTACCAAGTGTTACACATTGATTCCCCTTTATATGCCTCATTGAAGTAAATATTTTATAAAAGCTAATTGCCAAATTGTTTTTAATTATTTATATAAAATGTGCTTAAATTTTATACATAATAATTATGTTAAATATATACATATTTTTTTCAATAACATAATTTTAGTCTTTTACAGAAATCAACACTTCTACCATTAGGTAAATCAATAAATATAAAAGTCTGTAACTAAAAAATTACTAAGCCTACTAAGCTGACATGTTGTAGAGTCAAAGGTTTTATGTTGTAGATGTGCAATAAGAAAGAATTTGGAAAAATGCTTATAAATTTGAAGATGGTACCAAATATTAGTGCCAGAAATGTTAAATGCCAAAAACAGCATTTCTCTAATTTTGGGCTGTAGCGGCTAAATGAACGGTTCTTCAGCAAAACTAACACCATTTTCTGTACCCTATTTGAGATGATATACAACTTTGGCTCTATGACGTTTTGCTCTATCTCCCGTCCTTCATCCTTAGGTAGAGTTAGATTTTCAATTTCTGCGTGTAAATTGAATTGGTTATTTTAAGGTCTCTAAGAGTAGACTTACAAACTTTTGTAGACTGTGAAACTTTGTTATCTAGGAGAACATACTGTATTCAATGGGATAATATAAAATTTAATCTGAACACATGTATAGCCGGGTCATAGTACATGGCTAGAAACACATTATTTCACTGTTTCAGAGTTAAATACCGTAATTTGCGCCCTAATTTGTTCGCTCTTAGTGTAGGCCTACATTGTTTTATTTTCATATTTATAAAAAGCAATAATTATAAAAATATTGTTAACAATATATTAAAAATATTACTATTTCTCCGAAACTATATATCCAATTGACTTGAAATGTTGTGCATAGGTTTATCTTGGCTCCTAGAGACTCACTAAGAAAGGATTTTTCTTTCTGGTCTCAGGATTTCATCTCACTGGCCTCCAAAGTTGAGGCCAAGTGTTCATTCAAATAAATGAATGAATCAAATAATTCATTCACTTATTTGATTAATGTAACAATTAAAGTACGCGTTGTAAATATTTACACAACTGTACGTGTAGGAGTGGATCAACACAACTATACGTGTTGGGGTGGTTTGGTGGATCAACACAATTGTACGTGTAGCGATGGGTGGTTTGGTCAACACCGTTGCACGTGTATGGGTGGGTCAATATCATTGTACACGTGTTGCTAAGTGGATGGGCCAATACCACTGTAAATGTGCAATATTATATAAACTGATAGCTTGCTGCAAATTTCGATTATATAATCAAAATCAATATTTTTTCTGTGATTATGACCGGTGAAGCAGCGAGTACATCTACTACTTTTTATACACTCACTGAACTGATTGACATTCAGAGATAAAGGACTATACACTTAGCACATTGTTCACACTTTTTTTCGTATGATATTGTTATTGAAGCGCTTTTTATTTGAAATTACATATGCTGAATCATAATTTTAATTTGTAAATGTACTTAGTAGTTTTGTGGTACTCCCATAACTCTACACTTGAATGAAGTGAATATCAGTATTTCCATAATGACTAGAGCTAGATTCTGAATCGTTGTGTATGTTGTAAAGAAGGCATGTAAGTCATTTGTAATCATAAGATCTATATATTACTTGCCATTCAACAAATAAAATTAAAAATGTCAAATTTGTTTGATATTTAAATATACAATAAATTATAATACAACAGCAAAACGATTTAAACATTTTAAAAACTTATTGTTAAACAAGTATAAAAATAAGTTTAATTTACTGATTTCAAATAAATTGAAACATAGTAAACAATTATGTTCTAAATTAAACTGTTTATAAAATATAAAACTTATTGAAAACCTATTAGAATCTACTTTTCAGTTGTCTTAAAAGCTATTTCCTTTAAAAGTTATCATGATACTGAGTAGTTATACCAAAAGAGGGAGAATGATAGAGAAAAGTTATAACTGTTTGTGTGGAAGGTAAGGTGGATGGATCAGCTAACTGCTACTAGGCATGTATGTTAGCTCCACACTTTATCTTAACGTTTGACAACACGTAACGTTTGTGTGGAAGGTAAGGTGGATGGATCAGCTAACTGCTACTAGGCCTGTATGTTAGCTCCACACTTTATCTTAACGTTTGACAACACGTAACGTTTGTGTGGAAGGTAAGGTGGATGGATCAGCTAACTGCTACTAGGCATGTATGTTAGCTCCACACTTTATCTTAACGTTTGACAACACGTAACGTTTGTGTGGAAGGTAAGGTGGATGGATCAGCTAACTGCTACTAGGCCTGTATGTTAGCTCCACACTTTATCTTAACGTTTGACAACACGTAACGTTTGTGTGGAAGGTAAGGTGGATGGATCAGCTAACTGCTACTAGGCCTGTATGTTAGCTCCACACTTTATCTTAACGTTTGACAACACGTAACGTTTGTGTGGAAGGTAAGGTGGATGGATCAGCTAACTGCTACTAGGCCTGTATGTTAGCTCCACACTTTATCTTAACGTTTGACAACACGTAACGTTTGTGTGGAAGGTAAGGTGGATGGATCAGCTAACTGCTACTAGGCCTGTATGTTAGCTCCACACTTTATCTTAACGTTTGACAAGACGTAACGTTTGTGTGGAATGTAAGGTGGATGGATCAGCTAACTGCTACTAGGCCTGTATGTTAGCTCCACACTTTATCTTAACGTTTGACAATACGTAACGTTTGTGTGGAAGGTAAGGTGGATGGATCAGCTAACTGCTACTAGGCCTGTATGTTAGCTCCACACTTTATCTTAACGTTTGACAATACGTAACGTTTGTGTGGAAGGTAAGGTGGATGGATCAGCTAACTGCTACTAGGCCTGTATGTTAGCTCCACACTTTATCTTAACGTTTGACAATACGTAACGTTTGTGTGGAAGGTAAGGTGGATGGATCAGCTAACTGCTACTAGGCCTGTATGTTAGCTCCACACTTTATCTTAACGTTTGACAACACGTAACGTTTGTGTGGAAGGTAAGGTGGATGGATCAGCTAACTGCTACTAGGCCTGTATGTTAGCTCCACACTTTATCTTAACGTTTGACAATACGCAACGTTTGTGTGGAAGGTAAGGTGGATGGATCAGCTAACTGCTACTAGGCCTGTATGTTAGCTCCTCACTTTATCTTAACGTTTAAAAACACGTTAGTAACGTTTGCGTTGGTTAAAACAGCAATACTAATTTAAAGTCTCTTGTATTATTATTGTACTTAGTAAATTCATATTAGAACGTTATATTCTGCTACTAACAAAATAAATTTGACCAGTATATGTATATAGAAATTAAACGTTAAAGAAACTAGACCTATTTACATAATCCTATTTAACAGGATTTTTAAATGGTGTAGTTATGTAGTTAAAAGAAACTATGTACTACATAACTTTGTTTTACATAAGCTATGTAAAACATAACAACAGAAAACATATATTTTCTTTTAATTAGTATAGTTTTGCAGTTTCATTAATATTTATTATTAGGCATATAATGTTCGTTTTTGGTATAATTCTAGCGTTTAAGGAACATACCAGAATTTATAAATTCTTATTTGAACATAATTTTATGTTTATGTATGTACTATTCCAAATTCATTTGTATAATTGCTATTTTATAACGTTCAGACAGTTATTCTGTTAATTACCGATTCCGAACAGACTCTTATGTGTCTCATATTCAACTCTGCATTAAAACAAATTAAAAGTATAATAATATTTAAGTACATATAGCTTACATTATTGATGTGTTGAGTATTTATATAAATAGTTATTATCACTGGATTAGTGAAGTAAATGGTGATGTGTAATAATGATATGTAACATCAATATGTTTTTATTTTAAATTTAAATTGTTATGCAATATTTAAAAAAAAATTTGATTGTTTTTTTGATATATATGTCTTCGATTATACATGGGGAAGAGACATTTATAAACGTGAATTATTCATACGACATGCTATTGATTTGCAGGTCTTTTACATGACTCTTTATAATAAAGTGTAATAGGAATCTAGTTAATTAAATAGTTCATGTACACGCAGTATTTCATTATTTTGTAATTATAATCTAATATAACCACTTTTTGGAACCTGGTGAATAGACGAGTATAAGATAGATATAAGGTCAACCCTCTAATGTTATCTCGGATGAAAATTTGATACATTTTAAACGAATAAACCTACCTAAAATGTTTAATAGTTCTGTGGTAGTAAAACACTCGCAGTATCCAAATACTGGGAAACACTAACAACGTCACTCGCGGCACTAGATGACGCTCGTCCGGCGGCCAGCGACTGAGTGACGCTCCTGTACTCAACTCACACGCACGCGCACTTACCTACCCCCTTATCAATGGCTTTATCTTGCCCTCCCAGCTTAACCCTTTATACAGGTTTTATTAAGTGCTACCACTTAAGATAGCATCTTCTAGCACAGCACGTTCTGCATAATGGCGGGAAATTTATGTATTGTGGTGGGAACTTGAGATAAAAGAGCGAGGTTGGTATTATGTTGTTTGCTTGTTGGATCTTTATGTTACTATGGTTATCGCTTCCCGTCACGCTTCAACGACGAAGAACTTGCGTCCTTTACACATTTCTGCGAGATTATTAATGTAACACGTTGGTGGAAGAATTTAATTATCTTTAATGTCATTGACGAGTTTTGTTTTTTAATGTAAAATATGACAATTCATGGTGAAATAAAATAATTTTTCCAATCACAGATTTCCTGTAACGTATTGAAATAACTTGAATCGTTCTTTAAGAAGACATTTGACAGTTCAAGGTAAGTTTTAAAGGTGACTTAAGCGATTCATTTAATATAATTTTTAGGCATATCAGTTGTGTTAATAAAACAACAGTTTTAAAACATATAATATCCAATTTTATTGTTGTAATAGTTCTTTATTGAGTATTTAATCACTATAGTGCACTACCCTTTTTAACAATATATCGAGTAGAGAAATTGTGTAGTTAATTTACAGTAATTACTAATGTCATATATACATACATTTTATATACTTGTACTCTTAAATACAATAGTATTTTTTAACTAAAACCCATAGTTTTGTATATTAAAAAAATTCAGATATAATTTAGGTTGTGCTCATATATTATTTGTTTAATCATGAGCATTATTTTTCCATTTAAGGATATATTAAATATATTTCCAAACCTTTCAGTTACTGTATTGTATTACGTAAGGCTACTTTTCTAATATCCTGAAATACAAAAAGATGTCAAATTATATCCAAAGAGAAAGGGTATGTTTAAGGGTGTCGCTGAGGGGAAATTATATAAATACCTAACATTCTGACAAGCCATACTCGTGCCAGAAGCAGTGTAGTCGGTCGGTGAGACCTGTCTGCCGTTAAAGGAACACAATGCTGGTTATTGCATTTTAAACCCGATGGAATCTTAAAAATTTAATAATCGTATTGTATAAAGGTATTTCAAGTGACATTCTCTAAACATTTAACACAAAGAGAATTCAGTGGAATGTGTCGTATGCTGAAATACTATTTTTGCTACTCTTATTATAGTTTTTGATTACGACCAAAAGGCCAAAATGTTTGATACGTTTAACTACGCAACGAAAATATTTCGATACAGATAAAAATATATTTTATGTACTAGGGTAATACAAACGACTATTTTTCAAACAATTCAGAAATATGTTGTACAAATTGAAGGGAAATGTGTTTCGCTTGAAAATATTTTAATAATTTAATATACAGGAATAGGATGGTATTACAGTTATGTTTTATAATTTTAAATTTAGTAACATGACAAACTTAAAAGTAATAACGTTCTTTAACGATGTTAAGATATGAGTTTTCAATTCAGTTTCTATAGTATTAATCAATCGAGACCAAAATATAGTTTAGAAGTAGTACTAGTAAAAATATAGCTGCCTAAATAAGATTAATATTATAAATGTTAGTGGGAGTAAAATTATCTGAAGTTGATTTAATTAAAGTCTATTGTAAGAAAAAGTTGAAGTGCCTTAAGCACGTCAAAAGGTGCACTGCAACAGCAGCCTAAATTACTTTTTGATAATAACTAAATTAGGAACAAATGCTGATTTTATTATCAATAGATTTATTTATCAATACTCGCAATAGCTGTCTAAACGCTATGAAAAAGCAAGTATAAAAATGACTTAAGAATAGTACATATAATCTTATATTTATCTTCAATTATGAATTTATAAATTCTGGAATGTTCCTTAAACACCATAATATACCAAAACGTTCATTATTATCAATTTATATGCCTAATATTAAATATAAGAAAATGACCAACCTATAATTATTAATCGTAATTGTGTATATGCACATAGCTTCTTGTAACTACATAACTGCAATACTCGTATTATCAATATTATAAGGAAAGAATGGCTAAAATCTCTTGTTTAGTTGTATGTTTTAGTAATTTTCTTTCTGTAATTTATCCCGACTTGCAATGCCATAGATAAAAATATTAGATATATATACTGTAATTGTGTTTTTTATTTTTATGTTCAATCAGGTTTAGCATGAAAGGATTGGCTCCTGTTTAGTTAAGGTTGTTACAGTTCTTGTATCTAGATGCAGTACATGATATATGTATGTATATCAGAATTCATATGTTTTATGTATATGTAGAAGTATGTTATCATTCAGAATCATGAATGGCTTATAGTAAATATCCGTTTCGGCATATAGTTTCCTATACGATACCAATTTCAGAATGCCACCTTTCAGTTCTTTAAATGCATCTTTTTATAACCTAATTGTTTTATGTTATGGTTTTGATTGAGTAAACATATGATGATCGTTATATGGTTCATATTGTCGTTTATATTTTTGTTTTCTATTCGTTATAAATTAGTCTAATGGAATTATTCATTTGTCGTCCTATTGTATTATTTTTTGAACCAATTAAGAATGCCTCTTCAAGTGGAATTCTACCTCATCAAATTATTATTATCTGTTGTAAGTCCAACGCAGTGTTCTTGGCAACAAGGTACGTCATATCTACACTTAAATGGCACTAAGTGTGGCAATGTTAAGTGGGAACAGTCATTAAATAACGAATACCTAAATCCAACACTTAGTAATAGACTAGACTTTAGTTTTATTTTAGTACTTTATCCTGCAAAAACACATAAATAGTCTGTCTCACTTGAGTAGTATACGTGTATCTGATACTACAAGAAGAAAAAAAAACATAAATAGCCTGCCTTACTTTAACGACATATGTGTACCTAATCCTAGGGGGGGAAATGAATAGCCAGACTTACTTGAATAATATACAAGTTCCTGATCCAATAAAAACAGAACTAGTCTGTGTCAGTTAATTAATAGTATCGGGAACTATATATGTATTTAATTGAAGTGCAATGAGTAGTTTTTTTATTTAGTTCAGGTCGATATGTTTCTTTTTAAATTACCTACATAAAAACATCAATCAAAGCCATGGAGCCAGTTAATGAGTCCATTGTACTGCTGTATATTTACTATCGCTTCCAATGCTGTGAAATACGACGACACAGTATTTATAAAATAATACTCCAAATATCCGCAAATTTAAATTTTTTGCTGATTTCAATATATCCTAAAATTATATTTGGGGTGACAACTTTTTGCTACTCTTTAAGTATTGAAAAAACTTATTTGACTAGTTCTTCGATTATTTTCAAATAAATGATCATAAAAGAACGGCTTGGCTTCAACTCAGGTTGGTTTGATAGTTAC
>JAQJVL010001159.1:75000-197500 GCA_035578905.1 Stictocephala bisonia
CCTAACTCTCAGCTTCCATGGATGGCTCAGTTATCACAAGATCCTCTTCACTGGAGAGTCTTCACAACACAATAGAACCTAACAGCCCCCCTCCCCCGCCTTTAATGAAAGCTGTTATAGCAGGAAATATCCCTTTTACCTAACTCTCAGCTTCCATGGATGGCTCAGTTATCACAAAGTCCTCTTCACTGGAGTCTCCACAACACAATAGAACCTAACAACTCCCCCCCCCCGCCGCCTTTAACGAAAGCTTATATAGCAGGAAATATCCCTTTTACGTAACTCTCAGCTTCCATGGATAGCTTAGTTATCGTAGGACCCTCTTCACTAGAGAGTCTTCACAGCACAATGGAAACTAACAACCCCCTCCTTTAATGAAAGCTGTTATAGCAGGAAATATCCCTTTTACGTAACTCTCAGCTCTCACGGATGACTCAGTTATCACAGGAACCCTTCACTGGAGAGTCTTCACAATACAATGGAGCCTAACAACCCATCCCCCTTTAGTGAAAGCTGTTATAGCAGGAAATATCCCTTGTACCTGACTCTCAACTCCAATGGATGGCTAAGATATTACAAGACCCTCTTCACTAGAGAGTCTTCACAACACAATGGAACGTAACGACCCCCACACCTTTAGCAAATTTCCTTAAACATTTTCCCTACTCTACAGTTTTGAGTTCTATAATTCGCCTTAAACGAAAGCTTATATAGCAGGAAATATCCCTTTTACGTAACTCTTAGCTTCCATGGATGGCTTAGTTATCACAGGACCCCCTTCACTGGAGTCTCCACAACAAAATAGAATCCAACAACACCCCTCCCCCGCCTTTAATGAAAGCTGTTATAGCAGGAAATATCCCTTTTACCTAACTCTCAGCTTCCATGGATGGCTCAGTTATCACAAGATTCTCTTCACTGGAGAGTCTTCACAACACAATAGAACCTAACAACTCCCCCCCCCCCCGCCTTTAACGAAAGCTTATATAGCAGGAAATATCCCTTTTACGTAACTCTCAGCTCTCACGGATGACTCAGTTATCACAGGAACCCTTCACTGGAGAGTCTTCACAATACAATGGAACCTAACAACCCATCCCCCTTTAGTGAAAGCTGTTATAGCAGGAAATATCCCTTGTACCTGACTCTCAACTCCAATGGATGGCTAAGATATTACAAGACCCTCTTCACTAGAGAGTCTTCACAACACAATGGAACGTAACAACCCCCACACCATTAGCAAATTTCCTTAAACATTTTCCCTACTCTACAGTTTGAGTTCTATAATTGATTTTACTCAAGTATACATCTCGAGAATATCTGCTAGATGTACTTCAATAATGATGAAATATATATGTTTATGAATAATTCACGTAAATTAAGGTAAAATCGATATGAATCAGGAAAATTGCATTTAATACATATACATTGAAAAAACATAATAAACCCCTACTCCTCGCTCAGTTATTTCATTAAATTAATATCTTGGAAAAAAAACAACGCCAAGGTCACTGACTCAGAGTAAAACAATTCTCAGTAATACGGATGATAATCATATGATTTACATGCTCACATTTAATTGGGGCTCGTCAGTTTATCCAGCTATCACCTGCACAATCTGACTTTAAATGCATTACTTTAAAAAGGTTCCGTCTGCTTGTTATTTATTAAATATCAAGAAAACGATGGTGGGTGCCGTTTGCATATTTGCTGTCGTCTCTGGGAGAGCCTCTCTTTCCTCTACGTAGGTTTCCGTTTAAGTGTCATTGTCTTGTTTCGTTCTGTATTTCATTATCGTCTTTCCTGTTCTCTTCATTCTTAGCTCTGCTGTTGTGCTAACATAAATGCTGGATCAGTTTTTTTCTAGATAAGTGATCGTATATTTTGCTTTTTAATTATTTAAAGTGGCTTAAATTTTGTTTATAGATCTTTAATTTTGTCTTTCCTTGTAAGATTTAAACAATAATTAATGGAGCTGTTGCCCATTTACAAATAGGCAATAAATAATTTTGTTTTTAGGTTAGGCAAATGCGTGCAGACTTTAAACGTAGTTTCAAGTATTGATTGTAGGTTTCTACGATTATTTAATTGTAATTTGATTCATTTGTTCTGCTGCCATATATTTATTTTGTATATGTAACGTTAAATGTTGCTTACGCTTCATTTACTGTATTTGTTTCATAGGCCTAACCAAATTTATAGCTTTTGCCCGATATTAAGTGTTTGCTATGGTTGTATAATTGTATCTTTTGGTGTAAATTATGGTTTTACAATAAGTTTTTTGTATATAATTGAACTGTGTGTATAAATATTTTTTAGTTAGTTAACTGAAATTTTTTTTGTACGTACAATATTAAGAAAACAATACAGAATTTATTATTATTATTTGTTATTAATTCATTTTAAAGAAAAATAAAAACCTTTGGGTAGGAACAAAATTTTTATGTTTTTAGTTTTGAATTATTTAGTAATTTTACATAAGTTAGATTTTTCTTCTGGTAGCATTACTTTAGTAAATTTTAGTTTCATTTGTTATTTTACCCTCTCACTGTATTTAATTATAATTTTATTTCAATTTTTTTCCTCTTGGGTGATCTACATTTAATTGTGTGGGGGTTGTTGCAGTTCTCGGTTTCAGGGTCCAGGAGGGGAGGCAGATCATCACCTGCATTGCATTCCATCTTGATGTCATTTGAGAACCCAACCAATAGGTCCCCTTTGCGGCTAAGAGAGAGCAGAAACCTTCATTCCCCTCCCTCACTGTGATTTGGACTCTGTTACCCCAGGCAGAAGATTTCTGCATGCAGGTGACCTCCATCCTACTTTATCTCACTCTTCTCGACCAGTGATTTAAAAGAAAAAGAGGAATTGCTTAACACTACTGTGGGCCTTTTGACTGTTGAACTTTCAACTGCGGGGCGAGGTAAAAAGTTAACAAGAAGAGCTTGTACCTAGGTTTTATTTTAATTTATATATTTAGATATTTTTCATCTTTTTTTTCATGTTGCCGTTGCATTTCAATTTAAACGAGGTTCTCAGGGGCTTAGTATTTATTGAAATAACTCCCATTAGGAGCCGCCCTGTCTCGCAAGCAGGATTTGTTGTAATTATTAACTTAAACATTCTTATCATTATTTCTTTACCATCCCAAACTGGCTAAACAAAATATATATATTTTGCCGGAACTTGTGTTTCTTTACTTTTGAGCCTCTGGGTCCGATTCCTTTGCATACACCTTCAGTAGGCCCCGCAATCTACTGCGAGTGTGGGTTTCAGGTGAAGAATCACGGGTTATTGTTAGTCCCTACTACGGTATCCCGGTGATCGGGATGCCGGCCACCTGCACCGTGTGTACGCGGCCTTAGTATGGTCGTACATGGTCGTTCGTTGGAGGATGAGTACATCAATAGTCCTATTTTTTCCAAGTAGGAAAAGGGGGGTTATTTTTAGTCGTACATCGTCATTGGTACGAGGACGAGTCATCAACTACTCTATTTGTTCCTAGTAGGAAAGGGGAGTAATTGTTAGTCGTACAACGTCATTAGAATGAAGACGAGTCATCAATAGTCTTATTTGTTCCTATTAGGAAAGGAGTGATCAAGACGAATTGTTAGGCTTACATCGTCATTAATAGGAGGAAGAGTCGCCAATAGTCCATTTTGCTCGTAGTAGGACAAGTGTGTGATTGTTAGTCGTACTTGTTCTTTTCTAGGAGGACGAGTCACCAATAGTTCATTTTGCTCGTAGTAGGACAAGTGTGTGATTGTTAGTCGTACTTGTTCACTACTAGGAGGACGAGTCACCAATAGTTCATTTTGCTCGTAGTAGAACAAGTGTGTGATTGTTAGTCGTACTTGTTCATTTGTAGAAGGATGAGTCACCAATATTTCATTTTGCTCATAGTAGGACAAGTGTGTGATTGTTAGACGTACTTGTTCATTAGTAGGAGGACGAGTCACCAGTAGTCCATTTTGCTCATAGTAAAACAAGTGTGTGATTGTTAGTCGTACTTGTTCATTTGTAGAAGGATGAGTCACCAATATTTCATTTTGCTCATAGTAGAACAAGTGTGTGATTGTTAGTCGTACTTTTTCATTTGTAGGAGGACGAGTCACCAATAGTCCATTTTGCTCATAGTAGAACACGTGTGTGATTGTTAGTCGTACTTGTTCATTTGTAGGAGGATGAGTCACCAATATTTCATTTTGCTCATAGTAGAACAAGTGTGTGATTGTTAGACGTACTTGTTCAATTGTAGGAGGACGATTCACCAATAGTCCATTTTGGTCATAGTAGAACAAGTGTGTGATTGTTAGTCGTACTTGTTCATTTGTAGGAGGATGAGTCACCAATAGTTTATTTTGCTCATAGTAGAACAAGTGTGTGATTGTTAGTCGTACTTTTTCATTTGTAGGAGGACGAGTCACCAATAGTCCATTTTGCTCATATTAGAACAAGTGTGTGATTGTTAGTCGTACTTGTTCACTACTAGGAGTACGAGTCACCAATAGTCCATTTTGCTCCATAGTAGGACAAGTGTGTGATTGTTAAACGTACTTGTTCTTTTGTAGGAGGACGAGTCACCAATAGTTCATTTTGCTCATAATAGAAAGAGTGTGTAATTGTTAGTCGTACTTGTTCATTTGTAGGAGGATGAGTCACCAATATTTCATTTTGCTCATAGTAGAACAAGTGTGTGATTGTTAGTCGTACTTGTTCACTACTAGGAGGACGAGTCACCAATAGTTCATTTTGCTCATAGTAGAACAAGTGTGTGATTGTTAGTCGTACTTTTTCACTACTAGGAGGACGAGTCACCAGTAATCCATTTTGCTCATAGTAGAACAAGTGTGTGATTGTTAGTCGTACTTGTTAATTTGTAGGAGGATGAGTCACCAATATTTCATTTTGCTCATAGTAGAACAAGTGTGTGATTGTTAGACGTACTTGTTCATTTGTAGGAGGATGAGTCACCAATAGTCCATTTTGCTCATAGTAAAACAAGTGTGTGATTGTTAGTCGTACTTGTTCATTTGTAGGAGGATGAGTCAGCAATATTTCATTTTGCTCATAGTAGGAGAAGTGTGTGATTGTTAGTCGTACTTGTTCACTACTAGGAGGACCAGTCACCAATAGTCCATTTTGCTCGTAGTAGGACAAGTGTGTGATTGTTAGTCGTACTTGTCCTTTTGTAGGAGGATGAGTCACCAATATTTCATTTTGCTCATAGTAGAACAAGTGTGTGATTGTTAGTCGTACTTGTTCATTTGTAGGAGGATGAGTCACCAATAGTCCATTTTGCTCATAGTAGGACAAGTGTGTGATTGTTAGTCGTACTTGTTCACTACTAGGAGGACGAGTCACCAATTGTCCATTTTGCTTGTAGTAGGACAAGTGTGTGATTGTTAGTTGTACTTGTTCACTGGTAAGGGAACGAGCTATCATTAGTACGTACTTGAATTATAATTGTTTTTTTTTTAATATATATATATATATATTTATTTTAGTTGCTTACTTGTAGAAGAATGGATTACCTATAATCATACATGTTCATGAGTAGGATGGAGTGTTGCTGTCGGACGTGATTGTACGTAAGGTGAAAGATTAAAGATTAGTTAATATATTTAAGATTTTAATGTAGGATAGTGATATAATAATTAGTGATTCATGTTAGCCTTTGGATAGCCAAGGATTTCATGCGTCTGTGCATGCCTTTATTTCGTTTAGGAGCCTCAAAGACTTGAATATAGACTGCTTGCCAAATACATGACTTCGCACGAACCAAGTCTTCACAGATTGAATTCGAAAGACCTGAAGCCTTTCATAAAAAGGGGCACTTATGTCTCTAATGTAGAATTAGTTACAGGCTCAATTTATAATTTTCGTAAAGGTTATTGGTTTTATCTCATCACGTTATTGAGACACTAACTAATGTTTATAATGTTCCTTTCTTCAAAGCTATAATTTTCATTTTCAGTTTAAAGAATAGTTATACAATTTAATCACAACGAAAGAAACATTTATATTGTAACGTAATTGAGGAATTACATATACTAAAATATATATTTCATCCAAACAATATACATAAAATAAGTTAACGACTATCAAGAACAATATCTAGTTACTGTGAGTGCAGGTGTACCTTTACCATTACAACTTTCTCAATTAGGTGTTTGGTATTAAGAACCACTTATAAAGTTTAGATCAACCTAACTTGTTTATGATCCTACTACAGTAAAAGCAAATACTGTTACAAAACAGGAAACATTGATTGAGTTTTTCTGTGTTTCAGTAAGAGACAACAAAAATAGTTTTTCCATTTCCCACTAAAAATACTGGCAATATAGTTTAATGAAATATTTTAGGTTATTTTGCTAAGTAGGAACATATCTATAATAAATATGTTTTTAATCAAATTTGTTCAGTATATAACAATAATTATCCAATAACATATTTGTTACTTTACCATTGAACAAACAGGTTTGTTAAATTTATTACGTAATTTAACGTAATGAGTAATTTTCAATATCCAATTAATTTAAGAATTAAGTAAGTGGATCAGATTGTTATGTATTTAACACCGTTATGTAGGTATATAAAAATATGTTGTAGACTTAACAATTAAAATTTAGTTACATGGATTATGTATTGTCTGGATTGTATTGTGTATATTAACATGGATTGTTGAATTTGATACCTTTAGTATCAAATTATACAAAACAGTTTAGTATAGGCTACTTACAATTAAGTTTATTAATTACTTATAATTAAAGTCAAAATAAATTATCTTTCTCTGAGACATATATAAAAATATTCATGAAGTGTAATAATATATTATTGATTTGCCTGCAGCATTAAGTTGTACGCGTATAAAGAATGATATTCATGCAAAGTTCCATAGTAAAACACACTGTGTAAAAACAGGTTTCATATAGAGAAGTATGATAAAAACCACAAAAATATCATACAAAAACCAAAATTGCAGCTCATTACATGTTGTATTTAGAAAATCTTCGAAAAATGTCAATGTGTTTCAAAATTATAACTTACCCAGAGCAAGAGCATCCAGTTAGCAAAAGTATTTATGTAAGTAGAATTTCATAAATAAGATCTCTTATAAATAAAACTTAATTAAATGGGGTTTTTTGCATGCTCTATTTTAAGCCCACGTTGTTCCCTTAGAATCTATTGCATTAGTATTGAATATTGGGATTTTGATGAATTTTTTTTCTAAGGTGCTGTTGACCTTAATTACTAACAATAACTACACTCGTTCATCTAATCTCATCGCTGACATTAACCCTTCATATTCACCCATATTTTGACGATTGGCATATTGATAATAAATAAAAATTGCCTAAACAATTTAAAACAAACTGAGTTATATAAGAATAATCAACTATTTTACCTTTAAAAAACCTAATAATATATCTTCACAATTATCATCATCTATTTGCAATTATCATATTATTTTTGCAATTATCATAATCTATTTGAAATTATCATATTCTATTTGCAATTATCATGGTCTATTTGCAATTATCATCATCTATTTGTAATTAATTATCATCGTCTGTTTGCTGCTTAAAAGAGATTTCTAGATTACTTTACTAGTTTACATATAAAACCAGACTTTCTGGCAAACAAACTCCAAAAAGTTAGTCAGTAATCCATCTCTCCCATCCATTAGGATCAATCCATCAAGGTTTATATATCCCCAAATATTGGCTGGTGTAAAGGTTTGGCATTACACTTTTTGTAAAATCAATCTTTATCCATCTATTACAGTCTATTAAAACTTTAATCATGTTATTATATTTGGTATCTGTTATGTATAACTTAATAGTTCCAGTATATTTTTATAGATGTTACTTGACCTCCTAACGATTACCAAGTATTATTTTTTTTAAGTTGCGCATACTTTTAACTTATCATAAAAATAATTAAATAAATAGGAATAACTGAAATCCATTTGTATTATTAGTGACTTCAATGGTTCACTTATTTTTACATTTATAGTAATTCTACTGATATTTTATATTAAACTGAAGTCATGCCTTAACGTGAATTACAAAAGTGCAATAATAAACAACATAAATAAAATAAATTTGTGTATGATAAGTTTCTGTCTAAATTTTTATTTTACATTTTACTAACCAAACAGTTTGCTTAACGTACTTAAATGCAAACATGTGTGTGTATACATTTACTTACGAACGTATATGATGGTAATTGTATACTCTGAGTTCTCTGCTAAGTTGGAACTTTACGGAGAATATTATTCTATTGACCTCATCGTTTAAAGCTTACAATTGTTAACATTCAACCTCGTAAAACCTGTTACGATAAGCATGTACGTCCTGGTAAGATATAAACGTTGTTATTTTCAACGTTTATATCTTACCAGGACTTTAAACTTATTTCCATGGGCCTTTATTTAAATTTTACATCGAACTTAGTTGATAAATAAGAGGTAAATGTAAAATCTTACGAAGCCTTTTCAATGGTTATTTACAAGTGTTTTATAAAGCTGAAACTTATAAATTAAAATTAAACTTCATTGCCATTCTTATTGTGTATTACCTTGATTGATTATACAATTGTCTATAACTTCCCTAAAAAGGTGATTAAGATACTTAAAAACTAAGCTTTGAATGTAAAAGAAATAGTTGGTATTTTTTTTTAAATAAAGCAAAAATAAATAATTGTTGGTTTTCGTATAAATAAAGAATAAATAAAATAAACTTACAAATATTTTAATTTTTAAATATTGATACATAAAGTGTATAAAAACCGTATGGAAAATTAGTTATAGATACTGGACTTTAAAACTATAATCGGTTCAACTCCCCGCTTTGCTTTCAGTTATTCAATGTATAGTACAATTGTAATAGTATTTCATACTAATTTTGATCGCTTTGGCCTTATCCTGTCCAGACTTGGTCTCTAAAATTCGGTTTAAGCATATGTTGAGTTTGGTAAATGATATTAAACATATATTTAAAAAATATGCAAACCATGATTCAGGTACTAAACTATGAAACTTCGATTGTTAAAGCTTCTGACATACATTGAGGTTGTTGGTTGATTTCCATTGATTCCATTTCCATTGATTTCCATGTCCTCTTCAGGAGTGAACTATTCATCTTCAATGTACTAAATGTCGATATATTAATGGTATAAAAATAAAGGTGTATGTAAAACAAGTAAAATGTCAAAAATAAAAATTTTAAAGGTACCTTGCACTCCAGTAGTGGTGGATAATATATGAATAATGAAAGTTTTTTATTTCACTAAAATCCTTTAATATTTTCACTAATAATTACTCATTTTTTTAAATACATTTTATATCCGAAGTGTTAAAACTTTTAAAATTTAAATAGTTGTTTACACATTTAAAAGAAGACGTTCTTGAAAGGAATTTTTGTATAGTATTTTCAAAATCTTAAAAGACCTTTCCTTTATTATTAGTTATAAATACTACCTTCTAAAAAATTTTAGGTTGAAGTTCATTGATGTAAAGCAATGGTTAAAACAAAATGTTAGGCCATAATTGTATATAGAAAGTATAAAATTATATATATTGGCCATGAGCTATGACTTTGTTTAAGGGTTAACACCTATTGTTGTTTCAAGTCAGATTTTTGACTTCCTATTTGGCTTAATTAATGTGGATTTTGATTTTAATCCACAGTAGTTAAATTCAAAATTAATTTTGAATTTTAATTTAATTTTAAATTATTTTTTAAAATAATAACTTAATTAATTTTAGTTGCATTATTGCATCGTATAATACCATCGTAATAATGTACTGTACGAATTATATACTCATGTATTTATAATTGGTGACTAAACAAAAGCGACATTTTCGATATTTTTGCATGAAGAACAAAAATATTGTAATTTTTCATATGAAAATCCAAGACATTTTAAAATAAGAGAAAACATGTGAAAATAATGTTGTTTGTAAATAGCGTTGCATATACTCAAATTTCGTGAAATGTTGTATTGATTACGAATATGGTGAAGGTCCTGCAATCCATTACTAAACACGTTAGCTCAGGAAATATGCTGGTTGGTTTTATTAACGTTATAGATAATAAAACCTATCTTACTTAACCTAACGTAACGTCACCTAACCAATTATTACGTAACCTAACTAAAACTAACCTAACCAAACCTAAACTAACAAAACCCTACGTAGACCTATCCTAATAAAACATAATTATAGCCTTACTGGTAAAAATACATTTCTGCACTGTCACGCTTACTGATACTTTGATTGCATAATCCTTCACTTATTCATAGCCACAACTAAATTCCACTTAGTTTGACTAACCACAAACTGTATGTTTAGCTTTTTTCCTGATTTTCGTAAATAATCTGATTTTTCCGTTTAAAAAACTATCATTCGATTACCACTTTGTTATATATCTACTATTAACAAAATCTTTTTCAAAAATACATACAATGACCCTATTCAACATAATTACTGTTCAATTAACCATGTTTAGCCGACAGCCCGGCTTCACTACTAGAGAGTTCTCTACGCTTGATTACCTTTCCCTCCATGGTTCTCTCTAAACCATTAATATAAAAGCTCAGCTTGATTCCATTCTCCTAATTAACACAGTTTTATAGCCTATAAAACCCTATGTGTATGATTAGGGGATGTAAAGTAGTGAAATCTTGTCATAGTTAGTATAAATTACCTGAAAATTGTCCCAATAAAAAGCACAACAACCAAGCTTTTGTGTTCATTTATTATTATTATTTTGTATCAGCTACTTAAGATAAAATTATTAAATTAGAATAATGGCAATGTTTTTATTATGACAAAAAAGGAAATTCTAAGAGGTTGTTTATATCATTTAAGAGTATTATTTCAAGAAATACTTTCTCAGAGAGTTCCAATAACGCAAGAACTAACTTCCCTCCAAATATCATTAAAGTCAGTTCAGGGTTTCGGATTTATTGTGATGAGTTAGTATGTTGTTTTTTCGATTTATATATCAAGATAACTTAAAGTAAGAGCTATTATCCAGTTGTTGTATTTATACAATTCATCTTTAAACGAAAATTCATTAGTTTTAAAATGAATTAAAATAATTTTATCGTCACATATATGGATTGGTACCTATTATATTACTATTAGTAAAACAATGAGATTTTAAAATCCAGTAGCGATCTAAAAGTCAACAAGCATTAGTTTTTGATAATTATAGCCAATATACAATAATAGAACAATTCAAAGTTATTATTTGGAAATCAGGACATGAAGACACTTTCAGAGCTGTAGATCTTTACAACAATGAATGTAAACTATTTTAAATAAATTAAAATTAAAAAGACTGCAAAGGGCAGTATAATGAAGGTACTTTACACTAAAATCATATGTTTCAGTAGTTTTCAACTTCTCCTTTTTATAGTTTCTGGTCAGTCGACTTGGAAAAATATATGTAGGTGGTGCTATGCTAAAATTTTGTGCTATGTTAAGAATAAGTATTTTGATACTTGTACAACTGAAAGTAAATTAAAGTCGACAATGCTTAAATATAAACATTTATAATACCTTACTCCTGAAATGTCGTTTTCACTTTAATAGTAAAGAATAACCTGCAATCTGCTACATCAAACGATATGGATGCCTGTTTTTGACAAGTTGATGGATGCATCTAGGCTAGGCACTCAGTCGAGGACTGAGCAGAGAACAGGAGTTTGTCCCTTGAACGTTGTTTTATGTACATTTACATGGACATGTAAATGCCTTTCATACTATAGTGTTCAACAATGTTTACACTCATAACTAAATAATCAGAATTAAAATATTGTTGTCCAGGATCTCTCTTTTATTTCAATAAACGCTATTATACCTTGTAACAAACATTTGAGTTTATCATAATCCTTTGAAAGTATAATGCTTCTATGTCGGATTTCCAGTGTTATACACCGGAAAATGGCTCAGAACTAATTAAATATTCAGATTTAAATGTAAGAAACAAAAATAATAATTTATTCCAGATTAATGTCTTAACTAATTGACAGTTGTGTCATAGTCAAAATAATAAACTACACAATTGTAACTCATTATTTATTTTTCAATTTTTACCATAATCAGATATATATGTTCCTTTTAATAATAAAATCAGTTACTTATATGTATGATTATGATATGAACGTCCTTTAGCGTTTTATTTAAAAATATTCCATTGGTCGTTGCATAATAGTCTCTTAACTACCAAATATTACTAACTGTAAGCTAATGTTTTTTTTTATTACTATCCTACATAATAATTCACATGATAGAGGTTTCTTTTTAAGTTACAAGTTATTTGAGAATAAAACCCAATTTAAAAAGGTTTGCAATATAAGAACAGGCTTTTTGGAATTCGCTATTACAATTATATGAACTGCACTTACTGTCAAGCAATTTATTTTAAGTAGTTAGAATGCATCTTTCTTTTAAATAAAGTTTTTTTATATAACTTTATGCCTTGAATATTGATTATTTTATTTAAGAATGTATTTCAGTGTACGAATAAACAATACAATAGGGTGATCTTTTGATAAAGTGGAATTGTGAAGAATATTCATCTGCATCATTTAAGGCAGACAGGCAAATGCTGGCTGATTGATTGATCCTAATGGACTTGTGGGGATATACAGTTACAATAATACAGCAATAATTGTTTTTAGTGTTACACTTTTATAAATGAACTAAACGAATTAACTTTATATAATACTTATGTATACATACAGTACTATATAAAGTAATATACATTCATAAGTCAATATATCCATCCACATTTCACGACGAACCAGCTTTACGGGTGAATCCAATGCTGTATCACAATATCTTAGATTTTGAAAAACAAATACTGTACTATTGAATAAATGTCATCAAATATCTGCCAAGATACGAGTATATTGAGTGTATTATAATTTATATATCCATGGCATTAGAAACTCTGTTTGGAGTATACATAGACAAACTTTTATATTTTGTTTTATATGGTCAAGAATGGATAAATTGAATGTTCGCCTACTAGTATAACTAAAAGTTTAAAAAAGGAAAAATTACGTACTATTTGATCTTTTTTTAAGTGAAGTTATATGTTATACTTCATAATTCACATTTCCAATAAGTATTGATGAATATCGATACCTATTCCAATTTTAACTACATTTGTTTTTACTAAGCGTGAGATTATAACATTTTTGATAACAATCTATGTTCATTCATTTATTAGTGAATAATCTATTTCCTATAAAAAAAGTGTAATTGGTTTGAGTCCAAACATTTTCACTTTGGATAGGCATATCTTTATTTTAACGATAAAAAATATATATTTGTATCGTTTGAACTGTTATAACTTAGTATATGTGTATTTTTAATACACGATTAAGGAACACATAAGTATACAAACGTCATAGAGTAAATAATTAATTCAATTATTACTGAAAGTATTTTCAAAGAGATTAATTGACCGTTTAAAGGTTTTAAATGTTAAAAATGCCGTTAAAAAAACAAAACATTTTCATTTACATCAACCGTTTCAAATTTATCTCAGTTTTGATTTGAAACTGTAACTAGTGTACTCTCACAGCTCATTTTAAAAAATAAACATTTTATTCATTTATAAATCATTTGAACAGTTACAGCAGTGTTGTATATCTGATATAAGATGGTAACAAAGGCAATATACGTTACGTCATCGTTATATACCGTCAACAATGTAGCTCACTTCCGGTTCCTGTAAACACTAGTTTCCGTCAGGACGTGGAGTGACAAAGTGTTGTCATCCGCTGACTGACATCTGGACCAAACGTCCCTGATATGTTATGGTCAACAATGTTTTATGGTACTCTTTAGGCATAATTCACTTAGATTTTTATCCTAATTTAATATGTGTATCCTAAGATATTAATTTTGTTTTCCATATTTAGGAGTGTGCTACTCATGAAGTTTGGTTGCTATATTTGTAAACAGGCTTCACCATGTAATCTTTTTTATAACGATCATTGTTGGTTAAAGCAGCATATAACCACAGATAACTAACTCTACCTAGATGGCGCACAGTATACGGGAACATCGTACTCGCTGTTTAAGGAGTTTGTAGGCAACACGCACTACACGACCGTGATTTTAGGGTGTGATGTGTCGCACTGAACTGCCTATCTTCTAACTAGATGAATTGAATGAGACACGTGACTGAGTTTAATCTGACAACGCCGCCCAGTTCACAGCTGTTCGACGAGCTTTAAGGTGAGCAGTTCATATACTACGAACCATCTGTTAACACTCGTAGCATGAAGATGAGCTATCTATGTGGTTAGTTATCTGTGATATAACTCTTGACTATGTGAGAGAGCTCGTACTCAGCTGGCTTTGCCCCATTAAGTGTTGGATGTTTGTGCCTCAGGACTGTTTTAGTGAGAGTAGGAACTGCCATTGGGAGGACCTAAGTGATGTATGACAACCTCATTATGATAGTAAAAAATACAAATTCACCTATTAATTTATGTCAATATTGATTCATTAACTAGGTAAAATTAGAAAGTGTCTTTTGAAAACTATTTGTTTTCATAAGTCTACATTTAAACAATAAATTATATTTAATTTGAAATAATGAAATCAAATTAATACTTAAAGTACGTATAAAATCCAATATCTTACAACTCATTTGTCAATTTATGTTCATTTTGATAGTTTGATTTAGAATGGATAATTAAACTATTAAATGTTACATGTGATACATAAGAATCAGAAATTGGTTTTTTTGTGTATTAAAAACGTACTAAATCAATCCTTTATTATTCAATGAAGTCTCTAAAATAAGTAAAACATAACATGTATATATATATCAGACCATGTATCAATGTATGTATATTAGTTCGATTGGTACTTGGTCTGATTGAGATTTCATGTTTATTTCTAAAACTGAAGGTATCTGAAAACCATAACTGTATGCAAAATAATAATATAAACCTCCATAAGGTATCTTTATGTTAATTATGACATCATTAAATTTTAGATGTTCAAAAATCAAGAAAATTTCATTGTTATTGCTTATCCTCTTGCAGCCATATACATATCTATAATGTTTCTTATTCTCAGCTAGTCAATATTGACTGTTGATTTATTATCAATAAAAGTAAATACAAACTAAATTTACTGAAAACACATTACGAAAGTATTATTACTAATCATTTCACAAGAGTAAAACACAGAAAAAACTGTTTGAATCAGAATTCAATTGATTTATTGAATACAGAACACTTTATTGCATTAACAGTAGAATAAAATAAACGGATACTAATGTCAAGACATCTTTGTAACCTATCAATACAGTAAACATTTAAATATTTTACTATAAAATTATACCAAAATTAGACTATAACTTTTATGTGACAGATTCTAACTCAGTTAATTCATAATTAAATTCACGGAAGCTAATATTTAAAAACTACTCTATAATTTCAATGTTAAATAATTTGTCATATTCTGATTTTGATATTATACTAAAAGATAATAAACTTTATTTTTTAATTGGTCTTAACTTTAATTGAGGCCAATTAATTACTTAGTGAAAATTCTTTAGTAATGAATTGTCCTTTAAAAGTACTACATAATTTAGACTAATATAATATAAAGAACTAACCGGGGATGACGACATTTATTTAATTTCACAGTATTTTACTAACAATGTTCTGAATATTTCATTATATATATTATTGAATTCTATTTAAATAATAATAGAAGAATTCAAGTATATACAATTACATATATAAAAATGCACTATCTATTATTAGTTTTTTTTAGGAAATATATTGATAATGCTTAAACGGATGTGCTTTTAATACTTCGTGTATTTTCCTAATACGTATAATTAAATATAAATTTCCTAATATGCGTCTAAAACATCTAAGGGGACTAAAACAATTATAAAAATACATATCAATTAGTTAAAATAAAATCCAGAAAGTTGTCAGTATTGTACCTAATATAATTTTAATAATTTTCACTTAAGATCCCTTAGCACTCTAAATTCAACATTTTTCAGTCAACCATTATGATTCATATACGAAAACAAAATTAGTAATTACATTAATCTTAAACTATCGTACGTTTTTCCTAAAGTACTGTTTAAAGTTCAACTTTTTCATTATTTTCTAGAAACGAGACAATACTTTAAAAATATTATAAAGGTTTCAGTAAAACAATAAAGTGTTAAAAATAAATACGTTGGATTTTATAAATAAAATTTATAAAAATCGTTTTACACTCAGCGATATATTTATTTATTCAAGTGCATACAATAGATTTTCTTTATTAAGTCATTTAACAACCCATCATTATTATTTATCCATATTATTTATAAAACATATTACTAGACTACCACTTTATGTGTATACATTGGTGGATTGGTCAGTAGCACCCGCCCACACATACACATTTAGTACACAATAAAAGTTCTATGTTATATCACTCTGCATACATGTTTTAGAGTGCTTCAAAATACGCAAGAGACATTGTTGTCCAAGTTGAAAATCCATGCAAACAGAAAACCATCCAACCCTCTACATTTTAATTGGTCTCATTTGTTCTCCAGGTTGGAAGGGTCATTCAAAGTTACAGGTTTCATTTTGATTGCGATTCGGGTATCTCTAAAAACAATAAATACTCGATTTCAAGCAACAATAGCCTGAAGTGTAAATTTATCCATCTCATACTAGAATGTTAATTTTTTTTAATTGGATAAAGTAACCGCCAAAACAATAAATTGCTTCTAAGAACCACCAGGATGGATATTACACTAACCCTCTTGATTACAAGTATCGATTTTACAAATTTGGTGAGTGACCAATTTCTATGGTTTGTGTCACTTTAAGACTCTTGTAATACATGAGGTAATTTTGACTACCACGAATTTTTCTTATCTATTTGTTTTATTTCAAGCATGTTTTTTTTCTCTTTTATAAATTATCTAAAAATCAGAACTATCGGATTGGTCACGTAGGTACGTAGGCTGAACCTAATGTTGTAAATATTTCGTATATTTCGTTTGAATGAAGAATTACAGCTATATCACTTACTATAGAGGCCCACCTAGGAAAAATGCCTGAGATAAAATGACATTTTCTTTAACTCATAGTAAGTATTGTAGCTTGCTGCCCCTAATAGTAAAACAACAAGTGTTCCAAAGTTCCCGAGCTTTACGACTAAGAGGTCTAAGTGCAGAAGCAATCAGGAATACATTACCTTCACTCAAACCTGACAGCTCCTATATTGCAGATCATTACTTATTATAGTTGACAACAAGAGCAGTATTACATCATAAATAAGAATGAAAAATTGTATATTGTATGTGTTAAGAAATACATACAAAATCAACCTTTAGATAATTTGATATGAGTTTAATTCACAGGTAAAATTTAAATATCTAAATAGAAGATAAATTAACTAATGTTAATAGATAAAACGATTTCACCAAAAATATTTGTTCAGAGAGATTAATTAATTGTATATAATAAGAACACAGTTACAATGCAAAGTAATAACAAACTGTTCTAATTACACTTAATAACTTACTAAACTAGAGAGCTGAAAGTTTACCAGAAAATCACATATAAATTAATCTAGGGTACAAGATAAAAACTTTTAAAAAATAGCATGTTAAAATTGTGAAAAATTTTAGAGCTTCTCTATCATAAATATGATGAGTCCTCAAATATCTAATAATTATATTATTTGTTTGATATTCTTTTTATTTTAAGCCATGTTAGAAAAAATTAGTGATACAATAGAATAAGAGTTGTAAATACCTTGGTTTTATGTAATACATGTTGTAGAAAATGAAAATATCATATGACTACTAAATATATTTTACAAGTACATTGATTAACTTGTTACAAGTCTACCAAGGAAAAATCATGTCTGTGTTTTTTTAATTTTTCATGACTAATTAGAATTAAAATTACTATTTTCCGTATTATAACTAAATCAGTGAATTTATGTTACAATACAAATATTCGTGTTTTATAATAATTATTATTTTTATTACAATATAAAGTATAGATATTGTAGGTTATAGGACCGTTTTTAACCGGGAAAATCCATTGTAAAATAACTATTAGATATGTATGAGAAAGAAATCATTTTATCTTATCTAACGATCCCACTGTAAACTTCGTTGATATTATTTCTTTAAAACTTGAAAGATAAACATCAGCCAAGGTATATACTGTGAAATAACTTTTAAAAGTTCACAATTGTAATAAGACAGTCGTATTCTACTGTTGAGGTCCAATAATTGAACATGTAACCCATGATGTGTCCATACTATTGGTTTTCTAACAATGTAGTATCCTTAGTGAAATCTATGTAAAGATCTACTTCTTATCTTCCTGAATTTATTAAGAAAAACTAGATGTCTAGAAACAAGTTTTACATTTATGTTTATACTTTTAGAGAAATTAAATATGTATTGACTTTTTATTTGCTTCTTCATTGTTTTCAAAACGGATAATAAAACATAATTACTGTAATAAAACGTAACGATATATTTTCGCATCAATAGATTGAAGCTAACGCAAAAAATTTACCCTATATTAAAAAAAAGTTTGTTTAGTTTTAAAATGTGGATGGTTTGAATATCATATATAAACTATAACAGGTTCTACAATTATTTATGTGCACAAACATAAGGTATAAAATAACATTAAAGCAATTGAAGTGATATGTAAATCATATATAACTACGTAAAGTAAATCTTCTTAAAAAAATAATGTTTAATATATACTTTAATTATTTTTAAATTATTTTCCGTTGTTATCATTGAGTTTGGTAACATAGCTGTTTAAACAAAACTACTAATAAATAATACGGAAGGGCACGTTTACAATTAATTTTATTCTTGGTACAGTTCTGTATTTTACTGCTTACTGGCTCTTATAATATATAAATTTAACACTATGTTTGTATTTTAAGTATATAGCTAGATCAATTTAAAAGTCATGTTTTGCTAGTTTAATTGACACATAAAGTAATAAAGTAATGTCCATTCCAACATGCAATTAATATTCATAAATAAATAAAGGGGGCTAATCAATTACAAATGTCACATGTTTAGCATAGGTGAAAAGTTTAACATTCGTGTGAAATTATTTTAAAAGTAATCTGAGTAGGACAGAAATAATTACATTTTCAAATTATGTCTGATCGGCTGTGGATGGGGGTTAGATAATGGCCGACTGTGGCTTGGTGGAGAGTCCAGGAGGTATCTTTGAGGGTGGTGGAGGGAGGGAGGTGGTGCGATGTGTTTTAGATGACCTAAACTGTTATGTACATTATATGATTGTCAGAAAAGTTCATAAATTAATTCTAAAATAGTTAACAAAATGCATTAATAATCCAAAAATGTATTGAAAAATAAACTTTATTAGTATTAAGAGGTATTTCAGTTCGTCCTTAATTATTATAATAAACATATTTTTAACTCATAATTTAAACTTTTATCAAAGTCTTCCTTGACAACAGAATTAGTTTAAAACTCTTAATTTTGCATGTTTGTTATATTATCTGTGTGAAATGTTTTTAAAGATTCGATTAGATTAGAATAACGAAATATAGGATACAACAAACCTATTATCTTATATAAAAGCTTAAACATTAATAGTTAAATAAACACATGTCTCATATTGTTTAGTGAACGAAAGCTGTGGTGATAGTAAAAACAGTAGCCAAATAGGTAGGATGTTCCTAAACTAAACTACGTTCACAGGCTTATGAATCATTGGGTTAATATAAGACAAAAATATGGCGTAAACATATGCCATAAAACCCATTAATAAGCATTTTAACACTACTTTATATTTTTCATTAAAAACTATCCATATAAAAACCGTTTAACGAAAAACAAACATTTTTCCAAATTAACTGCTATTTTTATGACCACTAAAACAACTTTAAAACATCCATTTCTAAAATTATAATTTTCATAATGCTGGTCATTTAAAATATTCAATGGACGATAACTAGAAAAATGCACTTTTCATTTTTTTTTTTTTTTTTACAGGTAAGAGTAATATTTTTTAGTTTCATTGAACATCTAACGCCATATCGTTTTTTTATCGGAAGAAAAATTTAAAATTCGTTCTCTTGCTCTTGTGGTCTTTTTCATTTTCCTGCAAATTAAAAAAAAATTTTTTTGATTAAGTTTGTATTAAAATAATTTAAACAAACCATTAAATTCTGGTGACACTTAAAAATACCAAGTTTTTTGTGTTCGATCATTGAATATTTATTGCGGGTGCCTTTATGAAAATGAGACTATATTAAATTTATTTTTCATTTTATCAGATTATGAAAAAAACAATGAACGATTGAAGCTTTATGGTGAAACAAAATTGTGGCTAACTATACAAAAGAGGGGTTTTTTACTTATGTTTGTGGAAATGGTTATTTTATTTTTACCAAATAAACTATATCCTTAAGTTTGGGAGCGTAGTTTAGGGTCATTCAGCGTATTTTAATAGATTATTAATAAATAATATTTTGTATACTTTTCTTATATTACTTTTTTACTATTTATTTATTTTGTTGTTTTTTTTTCATTTCTAAGATGCAGATCTTTGAGATATGAGCGGTGAATGAGTGTAGATGAACGAATGTAGTCAGAGTTCGACTTAGCTCGGAAAGGACTCTTTATTAATAGCCTAACATTCTGAATCAAATAGTCAAATAAAAGTGTTTTAAAACAGTTCTAATTCCAGCATATTTTTCGAAGTGATTCTAATATTCTTTTATGATTACAGAATATAGAGAATTTTTTTGCACACTACAATGTTTTTTTTTTTTCAAGTCTTTGTTCTTTCATGTATATTTTTATATAAATGGCAAAGCACTATTTATACATTACCTCATGGGCATATTTAGAGCATTGTTGAAGAAAGTAAGAATGTCTTTGTAACAATTGCATCCCGCTCTGTCAATAATTAATTATAGATATACAACATCGAAATCATCATGGAAGTAACATGATATCTTAACTACCCTGTTTTTCATGTAATGAAAAACAATATCCAAAGGAAACTCACTATTATGAACATTTTCTTGATGATAAATATAATCCTAAACTAAGAAGCAGCTTATTAGATACATGAGAAACTAATACCCCTTTGTCTAATACAAACAGCCCCTGAGAACTTGTATGTACATGACACTTGTAGGCCTATACTCACGTTACTATCCAAACAAAACCAACTATGTTACGTCGTAGATATGTGCTGTCAACAATGTTACGTCGTAGATATGTGCTGTCAACAATGTTACGTCGTAGATATGTGCTGTCAACGATGTTACGTCGTAGATATGTGCTGTCAACGATGTTACGTCGTAGATATGTGCTGTCAACAATGTTACGTCGTAGATATGTGCCGTCAACGATGTTACGTCGTAGATATGTGCCGTCAACGATGTTACGTCGTAGATATGTGCTGTCAACGATGTTACGTCGTAGATATGTGCCGTCAACGATGTTACGTCGTAGATATGTGCTGTCAACGATGTTACGTCGTAGATATGTGCTGTCAACAATGTAATTTACATCCGTTTCCTATGAATACAGTTTCTGCTACATCCAGTAACTAATTAATATCATCCGGTCATTGTCATTTAGTTGAATGCTTTGAATGACATGTAATGTATTGAACATTAAAATGTATTTTCTTTGTATAACTTAAGTATATAATGTTTTAATTCGCGTGATTAAAATAACAAATAAGTTAAAAATTTACAGTAAATTAAAGCCATTTATAACATCTGAATTGATTTATTATATTATACCTGTAAAAAATTACAAGAAAACTTAAAACTGATAAGTTGCTTCAATTTAGGTAATCACACTACTAAATGGACTACCATGCTTTTCCTTTCAACACTGGCCTATTGTGAGTGTGACTGACACGTAACTTATTCATGACGTCCAATGTGCTTAGCTACAAGGAATAGCCGTAGTGAAGGGGCTAATATGGTGGCTTGCTCGTTATATTCCAGCTGGTTCGTGTTATATTCCAAGTGTGACCACAGTGGTTCTTGCACCTGAGACGGTGGTTCAGAAGCCACATACTGGTGGTTCAGAAGTTACGTAAACCAGTGGTTCAGAAGCCACGTAAACAGATGGTTCAGAAGCTACGTAAACCGATGGTTCAGAAGCTACCTAAACCGGTGGTTCATAAGCCACGTAAACCAGTGGTTCAGAAGCCACGTAAACCGGTGGTTCAGAAGCCACGTAAACGAGTGGTTCAGAAGCCACGTAAACCAGTGGTTCAGAAGCCACGTAAACCAGTGGTTCAGAAGCCACTTAAACCAGTGGTTCAGAAGCCACGTAAACAGATGGTTCAGAAGCCACGTAAACCAGTGATTCAGAAGCCACGTAAACCAGTGGTTCAGAAGCCACGTAAACCGGTGGTTCAGAAGCCACGTAAACAGATGGTTCATAAGCCACGTAAACAGATGGTTCAAAAGCCACGTAAAGCCGCTGGTTCAACATTTACATCAACCGGTGATTCAACGAGACTATAAAACAAAAATGGGCTCGTCAGGGAGGGAGACTGTCTCTCAGTTGGGCATATCTTCCTACTAAAATACATAGATTTTTTTTGGTATATACTAAAATGAAGGTCTGTATATATTTTCCATAAATATTTGAATATGCTAACATTTTAAATTAATATGTTCCAATTGAATAACGACTGATTCCCAAATGCTTTATAACAGTATAAAGTAGTAAAAGTTAAAAAAACTAATTTAATTAGAGAATGCAAAGTAAATGTGTTAACATCTTTTTTAATTTTAGCAAAATCTTTTTATATTACATATTATGAACTATGGCAAACACTTTTTAGTATTATATTTCTTAAGAGATATTCAGTTCTATGTATCCTACTATTAATATAATGTAATAATTCTCACTATTAATAAGCTGGGACATTATATTTAATAATGAGAATTGCTTGCCATTGTTAAAGTGTGTTTGCAACTTTCCAGATGCGTTATGATTTAAATATACTATGTTTTTCAATATAATTTTATGCTTTTAGACATGGAGCTTGATAACCGCGTTATAGGCACTGATTGTAGTAAACAGTAATTTTCTCCAAATATGATTCCATTATCTTGGTTACAAGATTGTCTCGGTTTGTACCCATGCAACATTTCTTTTTATATGTTTAACATATCTCAAAGGTAATAATAATTCCATCGTAAATAGAAAACGTTTTTGTTCAGTCAAATTATGCTTAGCAATAAATTGAACAAATGTCATCACGATACCTAGAAAAATACATTTTATATTTTCAAAATAAAAACATTAATTTTAAAGATACCAAAAATAAAATTTTATAAAACTCGCACGTTTTAGCTTAACTTATTATCATATTAGGGAAGCAAGGAGATCAAAATAAATAGTCAATAATTTCTTTTTTTTACGCAAAATAGTTTTCTGAGAACACAAAGAGAAGGTTCTCCCCAATTAAACATTAGGAAGATAAATTTGTTTATCTCGGTGTGTTTTGAATAGGCTTGATAATTTATTATACAATATTTTGTAATTTCCAAGGCTGCTTAATATACTCTGAATGATAAAACACACAGCTAAGATAATAAGACACTAAAGTCAATGTAAACTGGTTCATAGTGCTCATGAAGTTGTGACAATTGCGTTCAAGAAACTTTGACACTAGGTTCAATGAAACATATACCATTGTTCGATTCAAAAATTTTTAAAATAAGCCTAATTAAAAATATTACATGTTTATTTTTTTTCATTTTCATATTTAATCTATCAGCAAATCTACGCCAGAGTCTTATTGTGTTTTTTGTTTTTTTTTCATTTTATTTTATTGATATTTCAATCAAGCAAATAACGTGATATTGTTTAAAATTATTATGTAATGAAATAAATATGTTTGTATAACACGTAAATATTAAATTTATATGAACATCTTTCCTCTTTATATTGTATATAAAACAGATACATTTCTATTGCAAGAATACTCAAGTACTTGTTTAGTACGTTTATTTATATAGAATGTTTAATAACTTAATTGGTCCAAACCGGAGACTTTGTGTTGTACTTTTGCATACAAATATCTAGTTTAGTAAAGTGAATCACGTCCCCAGTAAAGTGGGGGTGGAAATTGAAATCTGCCAACACATATCATTTTTCAAAGAGTACCCCTACTTTTGATATGTCACCTGCATAACCTTATCTTTTCACATGATCTCAGAAACCAAAATAAAATCGCACAAAAAATAATGACTTGAAAGGAGAAAAATCAAATCAAAATCTTTATTTGCTCACTAAAATACACGAAGCATAAGGTTACATAAACTACATACTTAGATAATCAAATACAATGTAATCAATTATTATTCACTCGTTATATATATATATATATATATATATATATATATATATATATATATATATATATATATTTAAGTCATAATATGAAATAACAATTGAGCACTCTTAAACATTTTATTAAATTAACACTGACCGGTTTCGGCAATTATGTTCATAGGTGTTTACTTTTCAAAATTTTTAATGGTGTTTATACAGTACTAATATCAAACTTTTTAAATATTTTTGAAAATACCATAATTGCTGAAACCAGTCGGCGTTAATTTAATAAAATGTTTAAGGGTGCTCAGTTGTTATTTTATACTATAACTTTTTTGTACATAGCTGCCCTAGGAGGTACAACTGTTCTACTATATATATATATATATATATATATATATATATATATATATATATATATATATATATATACTATCCAAATGGAGGTAATAAATAGAACACAATAGATTTTACTCTCAATAGATGTCTTATGTAATATGAATGTTTGTGTTAGTAATTTAATTAATGTCTGCGACTGTTGCTGGTCTGAACTTCATTACATTGGACTTAACAGGCAACTCACTACTGGACCGTTATCCACGTGGACACAAAATTCAGTAATTAGAGAGAAATTTTTACTTTTTACATTAAATAAAAGGTATTAGTACATTATTAAGAAAATAAAGTAAATTGTTCCTTATTTATGTGGACTAAAGTCGTTCTACGGCTGTATATATATGATAATATGCTAAACACAATGAATTCGATAGTGCAAGGCTGTCAGATTGTATATTGCAAATTTATTCTACTTTTACGATATAAACTAAGAAACACTCTCCCAGGTTTTGCAATGTAAAACTTATACGTCACATAGTGCACCCCTTCCAAAATATTTCTGCACATTTGGTAATCAAATTCTATTTACTTTCAAACTGTTACTTTTTGAAATCAGTAATTTTTGGTTCAAGCGCTGTAAAAATTACCACTAAATTTTATTTTTTACTTAGTTATGCTACGACTATTTTATATTATTATCAACTCTTGTTTTGTAGTGGTTTGTAGCTCATTCTTGTTCACTAAATAATAATGAGTTTGTGTTATATCCAATCAGGAAACAGAGTATTGAATTTACTTTAACGTCCTTCAAAACCATAATATTTAATAATGATAAGTGCCACAACACTGATATTTGTTATGACTTTGTTCTACCGTCTTCTATATGGCCCTCCCACATACCTACGATATTAGTGGCTGCTTGTTCTCATGAGACCTCTCACCTACGCACACTCTCGATAAACACAAGTGATAAACCTTCAGATTATTTATAGTCAGACGAAGAAGACCTCTTTAGACTACTAACGTTATTAATGAACAATAAATACTGGATCAATGTCAAGTAGTCTAGTAAACCTAAAGATCAATCGTAACACTTAACATGCCGGATCATTACAGATGAGCTTGGCCACAGATATGAAGGCACGTACCAGATTGTCTAGTGGTAATATGAATAACATATAAGTATATATTGAAAAGTGGATGAAGTGTTTAGCCAATCTAACTTATATCAAAAGTATAGGAACATTTTCCTCTTTTTTTTATATTTTGTATTTTAAATGAGCTTTTTTATTTATTTATATAAATAATAAATGAACGTTATTAGTCCATTAAATTCACCTATAGGCATGTGCGTGAAAATTGTTTAAAAATTAAATTACCGACTGTTAGCTCAGATAGAAATTCGAACCCTGGAAATTGTCCTCCTTAGTCTAAAGCCTTATTTACTGAAGTTATACTGATTTTTATTTGTGCAAAATCAGTAATATGTGTTGCCCAATTTATAATATTGTTTGTAACATCATTATAAATTAAAAGTATAAAAATAAAATATTTGAGAAAAGTACGTGCTTTTTACCTGTAGACGTCAGACAGTGTTTAAAACTATCCAACATATGTTGTACGATTCCATTCTGTTGTACAGCCACATTCAAGGTCGTATTGCTTTATACTTGTAGTGGTAAGCTACATTTAAAAGATGCACTATCACCATGTCTATGAATGACGTATGCTGCAAGCTGTGGATGATATATGCAAGTGATGTGCTTAGACACAGACTACCAACCCACCCTCCTTTATTTTCTGAGTGCTCAGGCCTATAGCCTTCTATCACACTGTCAGGAACAGGTTCATTACTATGTAGGAATCCTCACATTACACATTGTTATTCCATAGAGATAAATAAACGTCCGTATATTCTAACCAGGAGGTTGTAAAATATAATTTAGTAATAGAGTTACATGAATTTTAGTCATTAAAAGCAGCCTGTGCAGAACTACTTTTACAATTAGAGTTTTTTTTTTTTTTTTTTTTTTTTTTTTTTTTTTTTTTTAATTTACGGATCTACATAATATCTTGAAAAGAACTCATAACTAATACAATAGCGAAAAACATTGATTAGGTTTGAATGGTGAGTACGTGTTTATTAGTATACTTCATATTCAATAGTGGTACATGTACTATTATATTTATTGTTTAATGTATGATTAACTGTCAGCTATTATCCGAATGTAAAAAAAAAAAAAAAAAAAAAACATAAGTATGTATATATCTGGTACAATATCCAAAAGTCATCTTATTCATCCACATAAATAGCTAAGTGATCTGTCAGAAAGCTAAATCTAATCTTTTAAGGCATTGAAGACCTGCCTCAGTGATTATATTTCTGCTGGCTAATCCCTCCATGCAAGAGCGCAGGTAGCAATCTGCAACTGTATGATCCATCGTTTGTATGGACTCCCCGAAATCACATGACTGATCTAGTGTCATTTTCTATTTTTATATCCAGTAGGACCCATGCGAGTTCGGAAGCCTTGTCGAGGGGTGGTGTTATTCACGTCGACAGCATGGTTCTAAGCTGTACGTACAGAGCGTTATATCGGGAAACACACCTGGTAGCTGGACTGTCTTGAATGTGTGGTCTCCAAGCTAAGGCAGCTATCAGACAACATAGGAAGTAATAAATCCAATTTTTATTAATTTTAATTTGTAATGCTCAACATTTTTAAAAAAGTAAGCTATTTTGAATGAAAATGTTAGATAGTTTAGAGGATAAAGCTTTGAATAGAGCATAAAATAACAAAATACGTAAGATGTTTACTTGTAATAAATTTACTAAAATATAGCGTATATAAATATTAGTTACGAAATTAAATTTAAAATGATGAAAAATGTTAGGGCCTAAAGAGTCACTTTATTTCCAAGGATGCCATACTCTTTTTTTTAAGTCTTAAAGGGTCTTCATATGGGTAATATCTTGAGTGTATATGCTCCTCAGTTATCTGTTAACATAGTTACTCTCACATACGGTGGCACCAATCTCAGCTGTGCACTGGGTCTATTTATTTATATTTAACAACTAACTAACGTTTCCTTTAAGTAATTTTTACTCCAACAGCTTCACAAGTTCTTTTAGAAATTTGTAACAGACAAAATTAAAAAAATTAAAATATATTTGCTTTTTTATTGAAATCGTATCCTGCAAAAACCAAATAAACTTTATAGTTTATAATGATTCATTTATAAATCATACAATTAATTGTAATTTTTTTAAATAATATTTTCAATATGTTACCTGTTAATAATTCCGAAATATATTAAATTATGTATTTGTAAACTATTGTATACATATGTAAGATGTATTCTACATACACGCGATAAAGCTAAGATTTATTTCAGCTTGCAGGTGCTGTTTTACACGTTTAGGCTTATGTTTTGATAAATGGTGGTCCTTTGAGTTTTCAATTTCTGACTCTCGGAGTTTTAGTCTACGTGCTCTCTACGAATGAACTGATTTCTTAATCTTTGTTATTCCAAGTATCTTTTCTGACATACTCAATTATTAATTCTAAGTTAACGAAATGAAAATATATTGGACATTTATAGAACATGCTCTTTCTTTATTACTTTATTAGAAGTAGAAAATTAAATTAATAATATATATGCTTTTGCATTTTAAGAAAAATACTTAAGATATCGATTATATTTGGAAATGGGATTGTCTGATGTTTGTATATAATTGATGAAATAGAGTTGATATATAATATTTAATTAATACTAGTTCGAAACTGTTGAATATATGAGTACGATTGTTGTAGCCTACAACGAGAAGTTTTATGATCTCTAAGTTCTCTAACGTAAACTTCATAAAAGACATAAATGACTGTATTACGCAGCTTCCGTATGTTTATTTTAAATTTATTAAAAACGACTGTCCTTAAAAATTCGACCTTTGTTTTTGTAGCTCATCATTGCAACAGTAGTAAACTTCAGTCTTTCAGCAAAGTACATTTTATTTAGCAATTCACAAAAATTTTTCCTCACATCCTTAAATAAATTACCAAATCGTAAATTCAATAATTTGTGGTCAAGTTTTTTAAGTTCAGAATGATAAAAAACGTTAAATTCACCTCCGTTGTCAGTTATTGACGTAATAGTTATGCTATGAATATCCTAGGTTGTGATATAGTCTACACAGTTTCAAAGTAATTACATATATTCGTAAAATATATAAAATGTTAACTGTGTAATACATTTTTTTAATAGCCTATATATTATAGGAGTGGATAGACCGCGAGATTCAAATTAACACAACTTTATTCCTCCTTAAATACATAATGTAACAATGTACTAAATTATTAAAGTCAAACATTACAACTCAGTAATACCACTTTTTTGCAAAATAAACTGTTCGATGAGATTAACTTTTTTTTAAATAGATAAACATACATACTAAATATATCAAAAAATAAATCTTAAATTATATCTCATATATACTTATTTATTGGAAAGTATATAAGCGTGTTTATCCAAAACGATCATAATGGAGCCCCGTGTTGAACGAAAGTGTAAACATCTTTTTAAATAATGTTTGGTAGATAATGGTAACTGAAATGTATATTTTAATATTATTTAAAATATGAGTTTGTGTGAACAAAAATAAGAGTGGTATGAGATATTAACTTGTTACATAAGATCCAGCTTAAAAAAGATTTTTTTAACCTGATCTGACTGACTGCTGCCAAATAACTGTGTAAAAAGGACAATAATTCTCCACGTTTCTTTTTTTTTAAATAACAAATACATGTATTTAATACCATGAGGGTTTATACTACACATAAGTATAGCTATTAATCGTAATATTATTCCAACTTTTGATACAGAGCATTACTAAACGAAGTGTAATTAATACAAAAGTTAGAGACTAACTAATAAAATATCACATATTAATTTACATTGTAAAGGTTTATTTACTTGGTATAGAATTTTTCGTCTTAGAGAGCTGATTCAATCCATTCAATCATTTATCTGATTCTGGCTCTCTAAGAAGGGGGGGGGTCGATTATTGATCTTCATTCAATCTTTTAATTAGGATGTGAATTATGGTGAAACTTAGAATTAGCCTAGCGATGGAAGATCACTATATAAACACTAAGGCTAAAATACTTATTAATTTTTATTGTGTTGTATTTTCATTTCAGATATTCAATCCTGTTTGCCTTTTAACTTTTTCTGGTTATTTTGCTTTTGAATACAAAATCCAACTACAAAATTGGTCGGTAACGTAGTTGGTTCAATCCCAGCGTCATGTCCTAAAGGTTCTCAGTTCGATCCCAATCAGAGTCAATAAATTTTGAGAAGGATCAGCTGATAATGTTCATTTGTCATTGGGCTATTATTTAATGACACTTTCTAAGGAATAGTTGGCCTTAGTTTGTAACAATGACTACATTCGCTCATCTACACTCATCAAACTTATTCGAAATCCATATTCGCCCATATCTTGACGATCGGCGCCTAATTAATAAATAAAAATAAATAAATACAATGTATTCTAGCGTTAACATCTAGGAAAAACATCTTTCCACAATGCTTTCCTTTTTGTTCCAGAAGTATTAATGCTTATTTAACTAGTGGAAAATCAAAAGTATACTCTATACTTAAAACTATACACAAAATCTAAAAATCAACTATACGTATTTAGGCTAATATACAAGAGTGTAACAGCAATAACACAAATAAATTAGGCTATAAGAATAAATGTTATATAAAAGATGTTTTTAAATAACCTCCCTGAGCTTATTGTAGATACTTACTAGCTGTAGTAAAACCCTGCGGCAAGGGATATTATGCACAGCTGGTCCAAACAACGCCATCCTTGTCAGTAACCTACACTTACCTGCCAGGTATTTTTTACAGCTTTCATAAGCTTTATGCCTTAGATGATGAATCTCGCCCGGTTCAGACTTATGGATGTAGTTTTGTTAAACTTAGGCCTAGTGAAATGGCTTCCAAACGCAAAATAGTTTAGTGTCTGGAAGATAAACTTAATGTCAAGTTTTATTATCATTCCCTATTTTCCGAAAATATTTATCATCTTCATCACAACCCATTTGCGTCGGACAAGTAAGGCTCTAGTGTTATATATAAATGCATTTAGTGTTTGAAAACAGTATTTTGTCTAACCGATATAACTTTTTTGTTTTGCTAAATTTTTAATAACTCAAATTTAAATATAATTTTAGAATATTTTTAATAAATTGTAATAAACCTTTTTAGGTATATCTATCGACTATATCTACAATACCAAATTATAATCTAATGATCGTGTAATTATGCTCATTTTGGCTTTAGTAAAGGGGATATATGCATTAAATATGTGTACCATACTTCCACAGAATATCTTGGTATCGATACTTCAAATCCTACTTTGTATAGACGATGCTTACGTCAACGTTGTACACTGAATTGAAGAACAATAATTTATTTATAATTGAACTCTAATACATTTTCAAATATTTTTGTGTTAGAATGAAAATTATATCGTTAAAAGGTCGTACAAGTCAGTGATTAAAGTATTTATTGTACTTAACTAATTGACATTTTCGAGACAAATAAAACGAACTTTTAAGACTATAAAATATTAGTTTAAAAAATATTATTTTATGCAATTATATATTATATAAACTATATATATTTTAGAGTATCAAAATTATATTATATAAAATACAATAAATATTACTTCAATAGGAAATATTAATTATTGTTGTCTAATACAGTACATGTGCGGATTTAATATTAGTTTTCTATGGCTTATTTCTTTGTTTATTATTGTATAAGATTAGTTAATTAATATAATGGATATGTTGTTTGAAGAGAAAAATGATCGCTCTCCTAGTGAAGACCATATATTCTAAATAATTTGACCTTCTCAAAGATGCCACAATTTAAAAAAAATATTATTACTAAATAGGAATTCAAGAGGAAAATGTTTTAAACTGTATGTCTGAATGATTTTATAAAAATTGAAAAACAGTCCTGATGGCCTACAAGGCCCACTATTATGGATATGGTTCTAACTAAAGGAATACAAAAACAGTTAAATGGTTCGTAAGTCACGTAGAGCCGTTGGTCCCCAGGTTAAGTGTTATACAGGGCTCCTTAGCCCTAACTTCGCTTGGTAAAATAAAACAATCTTTAACTTTAACTTAATTTGAGTCAATGATTTTTATCAATTATGAATCAATAATCAATAATTCGAGAACTAGATTTATTTCATAAAGTTTAGCTCAACTTAGACGTAACTACTTACTTCAGCAACAATAAACCACGTGGAAACGACTTTTTTAGACCAAGAAACTTCGTCTTTAGTCAGGAGCATAGCAGCTGGTTTGCAGCAATTCACTATTTCTCTCTATTCTCCACCATCCATAATTATTTTTAGTTCAATCCCAAATATAATGTTGAATCGTGTCTGGTAATATCTGAATAATGTATGTAAGCGTTGGTTTTCCTCTCGTTTTTTACTTTCATTTCCCCATAAAAAAAACACCTGGCAGTCTCTTATAAAAAGAAAAAAAAATCATAAAGAAAAACTTCTTGTATATTTTTATTATATCCTTGATGTTGGCTTTATATTTCTAGCAATTATTAAATTGTCCCAGACATTTCATTATTTATATAATGAGAACAGTATAAACTATAACCATCAAATTATCTGTATGTCCACTAAGTAACTATTTGCTAGCCTAATACATTTGTTATGACTCTTTTAAATGCACTCTTTTATGACTCTTTTAAATGTTTTGAAAATATAATGTCACAGGGTTAAATCACATAAGTTTTAAATTTATATAGTGTTCAAATGCTACATACTTTTAATTATTTTTATCAATTCATATCGGGTGATAATAGCTTATCTTATTTACGTTCACCTGACTGGAAAATGCCAACATAACCCACACTTAAAAAGGCATTTAAAATTCTTCCTATTCCCAAACAAAGGTAGCTCTGATCATTTAATTCAATTTATTTTACAAATCTTCTTACAGTTAAATTTCGAATAATACTTCGAAAGGCCAAATTATTGTAATTTATGAGTACTGCCAACCACAACCCAAATTTATAAAACGCAAAATTGCTATTAATTAATAAAAACAGTTAGATATAAATTTAGGCCAGTTTGTACTTTGAATGGTTTGTACTTTTTTACTAAATGGTAATCTCAACTAAAACATTTTTTACATCAGCTGAAACTAATATTCCTTCCAGATATTTATTTTAAATATACACCTATTCATTATATCAATACACAGTGTCCTGTTATTAACAGTAAGAAATGTCTTATTAATGGTTATTAAATACAATCAATTATGATTTGCAATAAATCTAGATAAATATTTTAGTCCTAGCCACTCCAATCAATTATTAGTTGATCATATTCACTCGATAGCTGTCTAATATTTATCCTTGCATATTTAAGGTTTATAAAGGAATAATACATTCATTATATAGTACGTCATAATTTGAGTTACGAAATATATTGTATTGTTCGTAAGAATATATTGTTACAACTACATATAATGTCAACCAGACATGAAACATTGTGGACAGTTCATTAAACAAATCGATCTCCTCTTGTTAATGCTGTAAATTCTACCAAATAGTGCAAAGTATTAGAGGTTTTCAATGGTGACGTTGTCAACCTTTAACATTCATGAGAATCACACATATGGACAGACAATCTGATAAAATATATACATACATATATCTAACAACAATACTTCAAATAAAAGGCTTTCATGGTGCCCAGTGGTAATTATTTAGTGGACTTTAGGGTGCCAAGGAATGTATATTTGTACCATCACTAAATAAAAAATAACAATTCTTACGTTAATTTAGCAATTTAATTATAAAATTTAAATACGATTTCAAATTGTTCATAATCAAAGTTGTTAAGGTTATGTTTTCTTTCCAAATCTTCAAGTAATATGTTCATTTTATTTCAGCTGCACTTAAACTTTCTTGATTTTGTTATAAAATGATATACTTTATATTATGTTTCAATTAAATTAAATAATTAAAGATCTATACAAAAATATGATAGAAAATATTGGTTAAAATATATTATAATCTAATCAGATTCCTGATTAAATATGAGTAATTTGTGCTGTACATAAATATTCTGAATTTTTCGTGAAGAATAATATTTAATAAACTAAACATTTATTGACTTGATATTACAAATTCATGAACTGTAAAAGTAGTTTGTTTTCCCTTTAATTAAAAAAATGGTAATGTTCTGATCTGTAGAGTATTTTATTTTTGATTGACTATATTTATATTATTAAAGTTATTATTCTTTGTATTTATTTGTATTTATTCTTTGTATTCTTTGTATTTATTATTATTTGTATTTATTATTTATTCTTTGTATTTATTGTATCTATTTAAATTTGTTGTTGTTTTATATATAGTTCGGTAATTTATTTTAGTTTATCTCTTAAATGGCATTTCTGCTAAATATATTAATTTATATCTGCAATGTAACTGTAATTATCAAGAAAACAATAAAATATTTAAAATTTTGAATTTAAACTACAAATAAAATGGAGTGGTAATTAAAACTAATAGTCATTAGTTAGTGGATTCATATAGTACATAAACACACCATGTCTCTATATACAAACTTTAATAGTGGGTTTGTTACCCACAGCAGTCGAGTCCAGCAGGACCCTTTTATGGGAGGGAATAAACACAGTCTCAGCAACCAGACTTAACAACTCCTTGGGGAGTATTTTGAGACTAGCTTTTACGGTCTGGTATAACTAAATCATTTATAGACAGGCAAAATGTATTTTTCCACTACACATTGAAGTAATGTTTTGGTCCGAAAGGTTAGAGAATGCCGTACGTGTTAAGTAGAATGATTTTAGTAAATAGTTCTAAAATCATATGGTATTTGGCTGGATATTATGGGGAAATGGTTTATAAAATTAGTAATGTCAATATCATATTATAAACTATAATTTATGTTTCAACTTTTATTGGTTTTAATTGCCGTAGTATTATACAGTGTTTATGGTACCATTTCAATCTACACCGTAATAAACTAAGTCTATATATTTATTTAATCAATTATAAATCTTCAATTATTAAATAACATTACCCGTAAAGAATTAAAAAAAAAAAAAAAAAAACTGGTATAAGCGTCCCATTGGGTTTATTGTCAATAGCTTATCAACTATCATATTGAAGAGAACTCAGTTATTTGGTAGATAGTATATTATTATTATCCAAAAGATTCCTTTCATTCCCCGGAACAAAATATATCAATTTCTCACACAATAATCCATATACTATTTAACTCTCCTCCCTCTCAAGAAAAGTTCAATAAAGAAGTCGTAACAATAAAAGATAAACCTATATCTAACTTATACAAAGAAAATATAATTAATTAGATGATCGAAAAAAAGGAAAATATTTTGAATTCTAACAAAAGCACTTTATCAAACATTTGAAGAGAAGATAAAATCTTTGAAAAGTACGAACTATAGTACAAAATTAATAAAAAAAGACCTTTCTATGTAATAATATAAATATCTTCTTATTCTTAAAGAAAGATTCTTCCAAATAAAGAAAAAATTTAAAGTTAGGATACATTAGGAGTATACAAAAATACAATGATTGTAACAAAAATATATTGGCAAAACTAAACGACATTTTTTAAAAATATTCAACGAACAAATCAGAAATTTTAAAAATTACCATCTAGAAAAATCGACTATGTCAAAGAATGTTAATTTTTCAGATTGTGTGGAAATGTTGACTGGTGGTTTCAATGAAATATACGAAAATTGCAAAAACATGTTGCACAGAATCCGAAAAATAACGTTTTGTCAGTAGTTATTTACTGTCCGATTGTAACAAATTAGGTAACAAATGGATTACCTATTATTGTACAAATGTATTATTATTGTAACAAATGGATTTATTTCTTTTTAGACTAAATATTAGGTATCCTGACTTTTTTCTTTTGTGTTTATGACTTTATGACATTTGGCATTAACATTTTTAAACAGCCGCCATTTCGAAACAAGTTAAAATATTATTTTATATTTTTAGAGTATACTAGTTGGTGTAAAATTAAATAGTCGTGTAAAGTTAAAGTTTCAAAACTATACATAATACCATTTAAGATAAGTTTTTTTTGTTTTGTTTATTTTGGCTTATTTAATAATTTCTTGAAGTTTTTCCCCATAATTTTTAAACACCCTATATATATATATATATATATATATATATATATATATATATATATATATATATATATATATATATATATATATATATATATATACTGTTTTTAAGTTGGCATTATTATGTTGTTAAATAGCATTCTAAGCACAATAACAATAGTAAACATGAACATCAACAAGTTTTAATCGATTAAATGTTCTAAACAACATCATAACGAACGAAATAGAGAAAATACCACCCTTTAATCCGTCAATGGGCCTCATTAGTGGTCAGTCGGACGTCATTTTTGCACCATTCATTACGATGTATTTTACAATACTTTCAAAATAAATCTTTACTGCTTAAAAATCTATCAGCTGATATTGCAATCTGTATTATTTTCTTTTGATAACTAATTGTATTACCATTAATGTTCTTTCATTAAATTAATAATTTATACATCATATGCAAAAGAGGCTAAAAAATAACAATGCATATAAGTCTTATATTTACTGTTTAAAAATGTTTTTATTCTATGATCTATGTTTATAAAGCCAAATAAATTATAAATTCAATCATATGGACAGTTTATCAACATTTTATCAAGCATATCAAATGAGATAATTATACAAGGTGTAATATCTAACTCGTATATAAATTATTAATCAATTAAATTTCTCTAATTACATGTTAAGATTTCTTATCTAAATAATGAACATGTGAGAGTCATACCAGTAAACACATGTTTATAGAGATAACTAATCTAAAAAACTGATTAGAGTTTGTCTTAGTATAATTATTACAGTTAATATCAAGCATTAACTGTAAACGCTTTAAATAAAGTCTTGGATTATTTGTCTTATTTTCCTGTTTTTAATTCAGTTTAAGCACTGTTTTGCCAGCGTAGTGCTGGCTAAGGCAAGATGGAGTGTAAGATCCAAGGTTACAATTTCCAGCTGAGCTAACGGTCGTAACTTCAAACGTTATTTACAGTTCACACAAGCCTCCAAGCCTATTTAACCTGGCGATTGACGTTTTTTGGAAATCTTTGTATTCTTCATTGTCAGCGTTTAAGAATTACTTGCTCAGGGACGGACTTACTGAAAAAATAATTGAATAAGAATAAGAAAATATTTTACTCCATCAAGCTTTCAAAATAAAATTACAAATTTTCTGGTTGGAATTACTAGCCACCACTTCAATTAATCGTTGACTAGTCATTATAAGTGTTGTATTATTTTTGTTTATATAATTACTTTATCATCATCCATTCACTTTACTGTGTATTCCTGGGAATTATTTTTGTTTGAAAGGTTAGTTTTGTAAAGTATCCTGTTGTCTTATTTTTATTTGGATGTATGATACTTTATACACAATTTCGTATATCGGTTCATTAGAGTTATTTTATTTATTATTTCTCCTGTATTATTATTGTTGTTCCTACTATTCGTTTTTTTAATGGTATTAACAACATTTCGGTATACACTGTCCTATTTTGTTGCTCTATTTTTAGTGCGTATAGATTTATTTTTTAACAATAATTTTTATGTTCATTAAGTTGTATTTAACCTTACTCTACCCAGTCCCTACATACTATTGATGCATTCGGGGAACTTATCAGTACAGTAAAAGGTAAACATTACTGATAAACACTAACATTCAAGTACAGGATTCGAACCTCCGCTAAACTACCTCAGGTACAAAGTCTTTTAGACCTAAGATGGGCACGACCACTGGTTCTCCCACTATATAAAAATAATGATTTTCAATAGCACAGTTAGTCATAATAACTGATACCATGTTCTTTATCTTACTATCATCAACTACATTAAAACAGCCATTTTTGTACAAAGTGCTGCAAAATCTAAAAGCATTGACAATAAAATGGTAATGAACGGTTAACTCTGATCAGATTTTTAAAAACATATGCACAATAAACTGTTACTTGTAGATCATGCCTGAAACAATTATATAAGAAAGAACAGCAAATAAGGTATAGCTTTTCTAAGCATGTTGTTAGAATAGAAAAATTAATACTAAAAATAGTTATTATTATATAAGGCAATAATTGTCTGTGTTTAAAAGCGATGAACCATAATGTGACGTTTGTTTCATTTAATTTTAATGACCAATGGTTTAAAAAGAATTTTAATAACCGTTGATTAAATTAATGCTAGATGATTCAACTCCCCAAAGTTATTTTTGAAAGAAAATTAATACATATATAAACTTATGTTTACAGGTATACAGATACCTGTAATCATTACCTATTAGCTGTAGATTTTTTAACTAGATGGTTTTAAAATATTTCAAATTCTCACCATTTTCAATGGGGAAGGTTAGTAAGTTGGTTTACATATTTAAAAAGCTACCAAACAATTGTTGAATTTTTTACTTTGCTGTTTATTCTGGAGAGCTACTCTCTTCTTTGAAAATCGATAAAGTTTGAATGAATATGATTTAAAAGTTCAAGCACATGATTTTAAACATTAGGCCTATCTATACATTTTACGGTAAGGACATTATTATTTTTCTTGCACTGAAAATTGGTCTTCTTAGTAATGAAATAACCTAACATATAAGCACAGCATTTTAAATAATTACAAGGTTATGATGACAAGCTACAAAAGCCAACCATTTTAGGGGAACCTTTTACCCTGGTTCGTATTAATGTTAGCCCCCTTCTCACTGTAATTTAAATTTTTGAAATACGAAAATGTAATCGCTTGACCTGAATCGTGGACAATAATTTTAGTTTCTTCTTCCTCCAGGCAACTTCTACTCTGATTGTAGGTATAATCAATAAGAATGATATAACTTACGTGTTTACATTTATTTTTCAATTCATATGAATATATTTGTTGTATGATAATAATATTAAATTTATAGCAAATATTTAATATAATTTGATTAAAATTCAGGAATAGAAGGGGAATCATAGGATACACTTTAAACTTATTTATTTGGTCACAATCATCACTGTCTTAGTTCTATAGTCAATTTACTTTTGTTATTCCTTTAAAGGTTTTCACTGTATACCAATAATACGTAACCAATTTTAACTCGTAAGCATTTATTAAAATTATAATTTCTATTTTTTCATTGCATTAAAAACTTAATGACATAGTTTTAAATTATAATTAGTGTTATTAATGAATGCTGTATGTAACATAATGTTAAATATGTTGAACAACGTTTCAGCCACTGCGCAAAACGGCTTAATGCAGAGACCTAAATAGAGAACATCATTAAGGCGGAGACACGAGGTAATTTATTCAGATAGCTCTCCCGACTGGGATCCATCAAACTGTTTCCCGCCTTTCCCATTGATAAGATTGCTTGACTCAACGAAGGATAACTAATTTATCCTTACTTAGTTGGTATGTAAAACCACTGTTCGTAGATATACGATGTAAAGTTTTAATTGATACTTCAAACTTGATAGTGCAAACATTCTATAAATGTAATTACCATCAATATACATTTATATAGTTTCCCAATGATCTTGAGTTTACAATGGTACAATTACCACCCATTTTGATGTATTACCAAGAATAACATGTAATACAACATTAATGTTAGTGGAAGAGCCAGTGACCGATCAGTCTAAGGCGTCAGGACTTTGACCCGGAGTTAAATATAGCACAGGTTGGAATCCTGGCCTTGACTGGAAGTTTTAAGCAGTAGGTTAATATTCACCTTGTACAGTATTGGTTCTCCCGCTCATTCTGTCTACTAAGTCTTCAGATAGAAACCTTGGGGATAACACTCTGACACCATTAAATGTCCTTTTTTATGAAATCAGCAGACTTTTACATTCATGTCCCATAGGTTTAACATCTACAATGTATTTTGTATATTCTGAAGAGCTGATTCTAGCTAATCTACATCTAGTTTCTTCATATCTAACTTGTCTTTTATTATATAGATCTTCGTATTGTACTACTCTTCCACAAACGACAAACTAGGCTATGGAATACGAGTTTTAATGAAAAATGTTTAAATATACAAACTGTTACTGAAACGGATGACGGTAAATTATGTGTTTTACGAATGCTGTAAGTCGTAAAAGTTGTTAATACTAACTAATCAATACTTCTGGTTCATTTTGCTTAGGTATCTATTTAGGAAATTACTATTAGTTATTTTTTACACTGTTATTTTTAGGAAAAATAAAATTTTAAAAATTAATAAAACTAATAGCTACTTAGCTCTAGAAAACATATTTCACTAGATTGCCATTGATGTGCGTATGAATGTAGATAGTAACGTTATAATAAAACAGTACACCAAATATCTTCAGCTGATAGGCTTTAACTGTACACTGTTGTCCAAAATAAAATCTCGGACTTTTAAGCCAACATAACAGATAGTTATCTCGTATTTAAAAGTATCACTAGAGAATAATATTGAAGATATGGTGAATTAAATAGAGTTTAATAAGAATTGAATGATATTTAGGAGACCAAATTATACATATGATAAGTTAAGGTGAGTAAAGTAGAAATCAAACAGAACATTTATTTTCCACAGATTTCATATGTGAAAGAACATTGTTATCAACCATACTGTTGATTCTGAAAGTCTTCTTTTTTAGAAAAGTAAGGAAGATACTATACAAATATTTATCGTAATTATCTTTAAAATATTTCAATATATTTTAATGAAACTATTTTGAAAAATCGGGTTTGGTTTAAACTATAAATTATTCATAATATGTTTTAAAATTACGTTTTTGTATTATTACTATCGAAAATCCAATAATGGACCTATGACTTGTCTAACAAAATATATGTAACAGTTTAGTGTCACTACAAAGTTATAAACGTTGGCATATTATGAAATTACCGAACACGGAAAGTAGATTCGTATATTTTTAATATATTCTTTAAAACATATTTAATTAAATGTCTTAGTGGTAAATTTATTACGTAAATTTATTAAAATGTGACTGGATTATTGCAAATATTATACTACTTCAGGTTTTGAAATGTAAAGCTGAGTGGTAGAAATCAACTAGAAGTTTGGTTCCACATCGTCACAAGAGCTGAATAGCAATCGCCAAGTTGCTGGTTGCTCAAACTGTGACAAACCTCTTGTTCATTAAAACACTTCAAACTGAAAAGAATATTTTATTCATGACTGTGAAACTGTAGTTGATGGGGCAACTTTATCATTGAAATGAGTCTGAAATATTCAGGTATACTTAATAACTAAAAGACTGGTATCGTGTTTTATTATAAGAGAATTATATGTTATAACATATGCACAACAGTGCAAGCATTATTTAGTGTACATAGGAGTTGTGTTACACCTAAAACTAAATTAGAATAAAGTAGTTTAAAATAGTGATTTGCTAAATAGTTCTATATATTTACATAATATGAATTTAAATTACTCCTGTTTATAAAGTGTAAGTACTCGTGCAATACTCCCATCTCATTTATGTGTAGAATAAGATAATTCGAAATATATTGGTTAATAAAGTGGTAGGCAAGAGATAATCACAAATATTTGTTGATCTTAGTAAATCTTTGTGAATTATCCTCATAAGATACATGGTGGTACAAAGAATAATAAGAAATATATCATAGGACAACATACTTTCTAAAAGCCAAATTAAGTTGTATTGTTATGCATTTTTTAAAATGTAATATGTAATTAACACACAATTATTTAATACGCCATAACTGTTGCTAGTTAAAATTATTACTTCTCGGTTTCTTCAATAAATAGGCTAGTATATTAGCATTAACTATAATATACACTAGTACACACTAAATATGCAACAAGGATCTGCTATTAACCTTATTGCTGTATACACGGATGGCACCGTACTAGACACAACACCTGCATTCCTACGCCTACTGAATTAAATGCAACTGTTCTTAAATGGGCGGGTGGGTGGGTTAGGTAGGGGTACCAATTCAATACCTCTGTACTGTTAAGAGTGGACTGTTGGCTCAATACCCTTTTACTTGTATTGGTGGGCGGTTGGTGTCAATACCACTATATGTGCATGGGTGGTCTGGTGGGCCAATACTAATGTACGTGTATGGGTGGACTGGTGGGTCAATACCACTGTATGTGTATGGGTGGAATGGTGGGTTAATACCACTGTACGTGTACGGGTGGACTGGTGGGTCAATACCACTGTACGTGTATGGGTGAACTGGTGGGTCAATACCACTGTACGTGTATGGGTGGACTTGTGGGTCAATACCACTGTATGTGTATGGGTGGACTGGTGGGTCAATACCACTGTACGTGTATGGGTGGACTGGTGGGTCAATACCACTGTACGTGTATGGGTGGACTTGTGGGTCAATACCACTGTATGTGTATGGGTGGACTGGTGGGTCAATACCACTGTACGTGTATGTGTGGACTGATGGGTCAATACCACTGTACGTGTATGGGGACTAGTGGGTCAATACCACTGTACGTGTATGGGGACTGGTGGGTCAATACCACTGTACGTGTATGGGGACTGGTGAGTCAATACCACGGTACATGTATGTGTGGACTGGTGGGTCAATACCACTGTACGTGTATGGGGACTGGTGGGTCAATACCACTGTACGTGTATGGGGACTGGTGGGTCAATACCACTGTACGTGTATGTGTGGACTGGTGGGTCAATACCACTGTACGTGTATGGGGACTGGTGGGTCAATACCACGGTACATGTATGTGTGGACTGATGGGTCAATACCACTGTACGTGTATGGGGACTGGTGGGTCAATACCACGGTACATGTATGTGTGGACTGATGGGTCAATACCACTGTACGTGTATGGGGACTGGTGGGTCAATACCACTGTACGTGTATGTGTGGACTAGTGGGTCAATACCACTGTACGTGTATGGGGACTGGTGGGTCGATACCACTGTACGTGTATGTGTGGACTGATGAGTCAATACCACTGTACGTGTATGGGGACTGGTGGGTCAATACCACTGTACGTGTATGTGTGGACTGGTGGGTCAATACCACTGTACGTGTATGGGGACTGGTGGGTCAATACCACTGTACGTGTATGTGTGGATTGGTGGGTCAATACCACGGTACATGTATGTGTGGACTGATGGGTCAATACCACTGTACGTGTATGGGGACTGGTGGGTCAATACCACTGTACGTGTATGTGTGGACTGGTGGGTCAATACCACTGTACGTGTATGGGGACTGGTGGGTCAATACCACGGTACATGTATGTGTGGACTGATGGGTCAATACCACTGTACGTGTATGGGGACTGGTGGGTCAATACCACGGTACATGTATGTGTGGACTGATGGGTCAATACCACTGTACGTGTATGGGGACTGGTGGGTCAATACCACTGTACGTGTATGTGTGGACTAGTGGGTCAATACCACTGTACGTGTATGGGGACTGGTGGGTCGATACCACTGTACGTGTATGTGTGGATTGGTGGGTCAATACCACGGTATGTGTATGGGTGGACTGGTGGGTCAATACTACGGTACGTGTATGGGTGGACTGGTGTGTCAATACCACGTTACATGTATGTGTGGACTAATGGGTCAATACTACTACTGCACGTGTACGGGTGGGCGGGATGGTCAATACCACTGCACGTGTACGGGTGGGCGGGTGGGTGAATACCACTGTACGTGTATGGGTGGACTGGTGGGTCAATACCACTGTACGTGTATGGGGACTGGTGGGTCAATACCACTGTACGTGTATGTGTGGATTGGTGGGTCAATACGACTGTACGTGTAAGGGTGGACTGGTGGATCAATACCACTGCACGTGTACGGGAGGGTGGGTGGGTCAATACCACGGTACGTGTATGGGTGGACTGGTGGGTCAATACCACGGTACATGTATGTGTGGACTGATGGGTCAATACTACTACTGCACGTGTACGGGTGGGCGGGTTGGTCAATACCACTGCACGTGTACGGGTGGGCGGGTGGGTGAATACCACTGTACGTGTATGGGTGTACTGGTGGGTCCATACCACTGCACGTGTACGGGCGGGCGGATGGGTCAATACCACGGTACGTGTTTGGGTGGACTGGTGGGTCAATACCACGGTACGTGTATGGGTGGACTGGTGGATCAATACCACTGCACGTGTACGGGCGGGCGGATGGGTCAATACCACGGTACGTGTTTGGGTGGACTGGTGGGTCAATACCACGGTACGTGTATGTGTGGACTGATGGGTCAATACTACTACTGCACGTGTACGGGCGGAATCGTGGGTCAGTACCACTCTACTTGTATTGGTGGGCGGATGGTGTTTATACCACTGTACTCACCTTCACCCATTCCCTGTATAGGATCAATGGTCTATTTCAATAGGATTAGTAAGATAGTTAACACTAAGTATTAGCCTCTCCAAAAAAATATGTATATTTTTAAAATCAAGGTAATATTATATATTAAGGTGAAAACATATGAACATTTATCCACTGACTTGTTATCTAAATTATTTTTATTTTATAAATCTATAAACTATTTCTTCCTAAGGTAAATAAATACTTGTACATTTTATTTGAACATAAAGAATACATGTTTTATTTCTCATCCAGACAAAAAAAGAAGTTAAATAAATTTTCCAATCATATGATACTGTTTTCGCTTCAAAAATAGGATAGTATGTAAACATTTGCATTTTATTGAACAAGTAAACAGAATTCGAGTAGAATATACATTTAATAGTGTAACTTTGAAAGGCCTGTATACATAATTATGACTTTTATCTTAATGGATTTGTGATAATTCTCGTCATTATCAAGGTAAATGAGTCTCAAAGCGTGTTTTGATAACGTACTCATGATGTATACTACTCGGGGTGACCCTTATATTCATTTGTGAGTTTAAAGGTGGGTTTATACAAGTTTAGTAGTTGACAGCATTACTGCAAAGATATTTAAATAGATTTTATATTGCAAAGATTGAACTCGCAGACCAGTGTTCACTATATAATGTATAATTATAGAAGTATTCCTTCACTTTCAAGAAAACCTGTTCTTGGTCCTAATTTAGTTTTTTATGTAGAACTTCACACGGAATGTTGAATGATCCACAAGATTGAAAACATTTGACGTGTTTGTTAGTCTCCTACAGCAACGTATTTGTTACTCTTATAGCTATAAATGGTTCCTGAAAACTACGAACCACACCACAGCCAATGTGCCATCTAACATAAATATATTGAGTTACTTGACACCTAAGTCAGTGTTCTCTATATTATAATGTAGGTAATGTGTATACCACTGTCACATTACCTTGAAGATACTAGAAGGGTTTGTTACTAAACTTGGTAACTGATGTAATCTCAGACGCTACAAACTTCCCTTATATTGATTACGGAATCTGTTCTCAAACTTTACCTGACACCTTGTCTTGATAGCCTCTTATAAGTTGTTGTGTTACCTACTATAGTGAGGATAATGCAGGTCTTTGTATCTGAGTTGATCGTTTATGGCTTCTAATAGGCTACACAACTTAGAAGCGGTACACATAGTAATCTCCATAATACAATAATTATTGTTTTACTAAACACCAAAAACTAATTTGTATATTGGTATTAAAACTAGAGTAATCATTAATGCAAAAACATGTGTTATGGTTTTTAATTCACTAGAAATATAGAAAATGAACAACAAAACTATGAATATGTATTAATTAATCATGAAAAGTTATTAATTACTTTGAATATTTTGAATAAAATGTTAAAATTGTTTGTAATTTATCACATTTTTACCCTTTTCAAAAATGTCATTCGTTATGCTCCATTTTTAACTACATCTATTTCGGTAGATATATCTTTTACAAATATATAATTCTGTAAGTTATAAAAAATTATGCAAATTACACGTTGTAATACATCTACTGTTCAACAGGTATATTTAACTTATACTAAAATTAATCATGTTCCTTAACGATAAAATCTTGTAGTCCAATATTTCATTGAATATGGTTACTAGCTCATAGATTACTCACTTTGAAAACAACAATAGTATATTTCATAACAAGAGTGGAAAGTGGGGTTTTGCATGTTCGAGACCATATGTTTGAAGTGCGAGACTTATCGAGCACTTCAATTGCTCGAGAACATACAAAACACTTTCACTCGAGTTTTGAACGATACTTTTCACTACACTACGGAATAAAAACAGGTGTTGTTGACTGTGGAAAATTTTCGGTTGTAAAAAATGTTACTTTCGGTAGTAAACAATAGACAGCTGTTGAAAATATGATGTTTCGCAGGTTGTAAACACATAACGAAAACAGCTAAACTCATAGTAGTGTAGTGAAAAACAATTTTTTTACTAGCGATGCATAAACAAAACAAAGACGAACAAGAGAGTCTAAACCAACATAATTAGAAAATGATAAACCATTAGTGTACATAACCCAAAATCATTCATTCAAAAGAGTTACTCAGACAAGAATAAGATTACTTTGCCGGGAAGCTAGATTGTAGATTAAAAACGTAATCTTCGTGAATAGACTTATCTCTGATGCTAATCTTGCTATGAAATGAAAAAAGTGTTATTTTGTGAGGCAAAGTTAGGACCATTAGGTCCTCTCTTACACTTAACCTCATAAAAAAAAATTAATACATAACTAAAATGAGTATATCTAAGAGTTCATACGTGTTCACTGCTGCTGAGCAAATTATTTACAAGCTAAACAACAATTTAAAAAATTAGAGTTTTAAGATAATTAAAACTAAACAAATTAAGCATAAAGCGTGAAAGAACATAAAACAAAGAAGAAAACAAAAACTATTACCTACATGAAAAAAATAATAATAAATAAATAAATAAACAAATAAAAAAATAATAAACAAATAAAAAATATAATGAATGAAATAATAATAAATAAAAAGTATTCCATGATCACAACAATCACACATACACTCAGTCCAGCATTGACAGCACGGCCAAGGCCTACAACCCCCACGAATCCGCCGACAACCACTCCCTTAGTGCCACAACAAACCGAGCTTGACTATCAATATTTCGAGTTGAAGGATCAAGTTTATTCCACAATCTGCAGGCAGTGACAGTAAAAGATCTATTGTAAAGTGCTGTTCGATGAACTGGAATAGTTACCATTGAAGAACCCTGACGCGTGTCCCGATTACTTATGCTGCAGTTAAACACAAAATTTGAAGCTAAATAAGAAGGATTTTTTGATTGAAGAACATTGTACAGTAAAGATAAAATTTTGACCTTTCTGTACTCAAGTAACTTCAGTAAATTTAGCCGTCTGAAGTAATGAGTGATATGTTCATCTCGACGGAGATTGAAAATATAATGTATACAGTAGTTCTGCGCTCGTTGAAGTTTATCAGAAAGATGGGTAGGCATGTCATTGATAACAATGTCGCAGTAGTCAAAGTGGGGAAATACAAGAGTTTTCACTAGCATAATCTTAACATCTAAAGGTAAACAATTATAATATCTCTTAAGAATATGAATACCAGCAAAAACCCTATTACATGTTAAAGATACATGATCAGACCATGTAAGTGTAGTATTCACAAGGAGTCCCAAGTTCTTAATTTTGTCACAGTAGTTAAGTGAATTATTATCAATAGAGATACGGGGTACTGTATCAAGATCAATCTGTGCCATCAGTCTGTTATGTCCAATAATAATAGGTTGAGTCTTGTTGTTGTTCAGTCTTAAGCTGTGTCTGAACGCCCAGTCACCAATAGATTTAATGTCAGAATTCATTCTATTAACCCCTTCATTTAAGTCTTATATATCAACATGAGAGTATATTTGTAAATCGTCAGCATAAAGGTGATATTTACAGTGATAAATGCTGTTGGACAAGACATTGATGTACAGAGTAAACAGTAGAGGTCCAAGTACAGAGTCCTGAGGGACACCTTTGGTTACACTTCCCCAATTAGAGTATTCGTTATTCACATGTACACGCTGACGCCTGCGAGTCAGATAGGACTCAAACCAGGAAGTTCTGTCAGACGAGAAACCAAGATGAGAAAGTTTGACTTTGAGCAGTGGATGATAGACACAATCAAACGCTTTAGAAAAATCAAACAGAGTGAGCAATGTCACTTGTCTGATGTCCATAGCTTTTCGGATATCCTCTGTGATACATAGAAGTGCAGTGGTGGTACTGTGATTTCTCCGAAAACCTGACTGAAACTTTCTAAGAAGATCATTACTTTAAAGATAATTACATACTTGTTGGTGAACAATCCTCTCAAGACATTTAGAGAGCGCAGGTAAGATACTGATTGGTCGATAATCAGATGGAGAAGATGGAGAGGACGTCTTGGAGATTGGCCGAACAATCGCTGATTTTCAGGCAGATGGGAATATTGAGGTTGCAAGTGATTTGTTCAGGATTGTCGTGATAACAGGTAACACTGCGGGGATTATAACTTTTAATAACTTCATAGAAATGTTGTCTGCCCCAATCGCATTACTTTTAATCATCATAATGGATTTATAGACCTCATTCTCATTTGTCATAGTTAAAGTAAAATATGAATCACGAGGAGTTGGAAGCTGAGAACTTAGATGATCTGAAAATACAATAGCCCCAGTGTTATCAACAGGGAGATCAATATAGTAATTATTAAGCTCATTAATATTTACTGAGATGGGACTATCAGGTTTAATCCTGGACACCCCCAACTTCTTGATCATACGCCAGCGTTCAGTATATGATTTATTTTCAGTGAAATATGTATATATGTACCTAGCTCTAGAATTTCTAGAATTAACTCTATTTCGTAGATGTTTATAGACATTTCTATCAATTAGGTCCTTAGTCCTCTTAAATTTCCTATGGATAGAGTAACGCTGGGCCACTAAATGACGTACGGCAGGAGTGAACCAAGGGGAAGGTTGCCTGGTTATTCGCTTGGTTACAACGGGGGCATGTTTGTCCAGTAGATTGACAAGAATATCATTGAAGTTGTTGACCATAATGTTAACATCATTAGCATATAAAACTGTGTCCCAATTCAAATTTCTAGCATCTGCTAAAAGATTAGCAGGGTTAATGCTTTTAAAATTTCGAAAAGAAACAAACTTAGGCACGTGCTGTGGCGATGTGATTTTATAGACACAGTACAGAAGGTCATGTTTTGATATCCCTGGGACAGACAAGTGGCCATGATGTGCAATTCGAGTTGAGTCACTAACTGCTAGCAGGTCAATCAAGGTGTCAATGTGATCAGTGTGGTGAGTGGACTGAAAAGGGAGTAAAGTTAAGTTACTTGAGTAAAACACTGCTATGGGAGAGTTCTGGAGGAATCCACACCTCAAAGAGTTTGTGACCAATCCAATCCTCCTGTTCTAATGCCAGCACTATTAACAATGTACAACACACCGTTTCAAACTGGCTCTAATCACACTCCAGAATACGTTAGTTGAATTGTTGTCATTTGTCCACATTAAGAACAAAATACGGACCCTTAACAGAGAAAGTAACGACTGTGATTCCTCATTAACTTGGTTGGGTTCTAACTTGGTTTTAATAATTAACTTAAAATTAAGTGTACCTCAAATTAGTCAATAGAATTTCATCGAAAGCAACTTGTCTAGTCAATACTTAACTGTTTGTGAGGAACTGAGAAACACCAAATAAAGCGTAACCTGCCCCATGTGTACGATAAAAAAATACACGCAGGCCCATCTTTATTGTGCATAAGGAGGAAAATACACCCAGGCCTATCTTCATTGTGGATAGGGAAGAAAATACACGCAGGTCTATCTTCATTGTGCATAGGGAAGAAGATACACCCAGGCCCATCTTAATTGTGGATAAGGAGGAAAATACACGCACGCCTATCTTAATTGTGGATAACGAAGAAAGTACACGCAGGCCCATCTTCTTTGTGCATAAGGAAGAAAATACACGCAGGCCCATCTTCGTTGTGGATAAGGAAGAAAATACATGCAGGTCCATCTTCATTGTGCATAAGGAAAAAATACACCCAGGCCCATCTTCATTGTGCATAAGGAAGAAGATACACGAAGGCCAATCTTCTTTGTTCATAAGGAAGAAAATACACCCAGGCCCATCTTAATTGTGGATAAGGAGGAAAATACACGCAGGCCCATATTCATTTTGCATAAGGAGGAAAATACACTCAGGCCCATCTTCGTTGTGCATAAGGAGGAAAATACACGCAGGCCCATCTTTGTTTTGCATAAGGAGGAAAATACACGCAGGCACAAATTAATTGTGCATAAGGAGAAAAATACTCCTCAATATTTAAACATTTTTATATTGATTTTTACTCTTTTGATGTGTAAAAAAATACTTTCAATTATCAAAATCTATCACACACATTACTAACCTTTAACTCCCCAGAAATGAATGAAATTATAAAGAAGATAAATGACTCACTAAATGTCTACTGAGGTAAGTACAAACAAGATGTTACAAACGCCATCCACTTACACAATGATATGTGTTATTTTTATAATTACAAAACAATCATTATCAATTAATAATCATAATAAGTAAGTATTGAAAGAATAAATAAACCCTTATATAAAATAACGGTTAGTCTCTCTTAAATATTACAAGATCACTACAATATAGTATCAAATAAATGGAGAAATTGAGCATTTATTTAAATATTGATTATGTTTATGTTACTATTACATTGTTTAAGACAGTTTCCCAGTCACTGATTAACTGTTCCGTTATGAATACCATATTTAAAATATATTTTACTCGTAGTAAATAATAGTAAATATGTTCTGTGAATTAATGAATTGCTTTATTTATAAATAAACAAGAAAGTTGATAATATTTATTACGTAACAATAGTTTACCAGTAAACAGTATTTTCAAGTAAAATGATATAACCATATAGTTTATTTATTTACTTTTCTTTTGTTGTACTTCATTCTTTTACTGTACTTAATTAGTAGTAGATACTACCTAAATATGTTATTTGAACTTAAATGCATACTTTTTTTATAGAATATAGAATTGAAATGCAGTAAAATTTTAATTCTAGAAATAAATAAAAAATTCTTTTCAAGAAACCAAAATAAATTTAAAGAAGATAATATTAGGTTGATAATTTGTCAAGTTCTTTTAACTCATAACTATTTTATATATTTCGCTCGTATATAACTTCAAACATAAATCATTTTATTTCATTTAGTATGAAAATGAAAATTTTATTCATTTCCCTGAACAGAACATAAATAAATACATGCAATGTTTTATAAATATAAAAATACTAATAAATTGACAAATAAATATCTAAATATAAATAAATCAAACCGAAAGATAAAAAAGTAAATCAGTAACTCTTTTTTTAATTTTCTTGGTTAATTCAATAAAAAAAGAATAAACGCATTCCTACTTCACTTCACTTAATACGATTACTTTAAAACACTATTTCTTTATGAAAAGGATTTTATTGTAAAAGGTAATAATAATGTAGTTAAAGTTCCAGGCAGTACGTTTCTAATTAACATTTGGCAATTGGCATATACATACCATGCTAAAAGTACTGTTATATTTATTTAGGTGCCACTGTTTGGAAGGGATGATAAGAGGCTTAATTGAGGACGATGGAAAGCATTTTTAAATATAATTGGTGAAAATATCGATAGTGTTACTCATATATTAATTAACTTGTATAAGTAAAACGTTATATATAATTGACCAAGAGGTTAGAGGATATCGTTTCTACTGATGACGTATGCCTAATGTCTCATAAACTAAAAGATATGCAAGAAAAGGTAGATAAGTTCATCTTGGATGGATGCAAAGCAGGCCTGAAAGTTGCCTGAAACATTGAAAAGGCAAAGGAAATGAGGGCAAACCACGCAAACCAAGACCAATAAAAAGTCAAAAATAGTACGTTTGAACAATTTGAGGAGTTCAGTTACCTTGGCAGTGTAGTTTCCAAAATAGATGGGACTCCAATAAGAGAGGCAAAATGGGACTTTTCACAGCTTGGTGGATATCTCAGGAACTAATAAAGAAAATATTTGAATATAGAATATTTGAGAGCAACAACAAATATGTGCTGCCAATCCTAGATGATCACCGAGTCTGTAACTCACAAACTGCAGACATTCACTAAAAATTACCTTAAAAGAATTCTGAAGTTCTACTGGCCAGAAAACACCAGACATGAAGAGTTAAGGATAAGATGTGGGTAAGATCCAGTAGCAGTTAAAATCAGGACAAGAGCATTAAACTGGATTGGACACACACTCAGTAGACAAGCCCTTGATTGGTACGCAAAAGGAAGAAGAAGACGTGCAAGATCAAGAGTTAGGTGGAGGAAAACTGTGCAAAAGGAAATAAAAAAAGAAGGCGAGTACTGGGGAGAAATCAAGCAAATGGCTCAGAATTGTGTCACGTGGACCTCTTTTGTTGTGGCCTACGTCCCCCAAGAGATTAAAGGAAATAAATCAAGTTAAGTCATAAGTAAATCGTAGAGTGTACCAAACAAACTTATAACATATTAAATTTTATTATAAATATATGTGTTTTTATGTTAAATATTTATTATAAATTAACATACTAACAAATAATTTGTTTTATTCCCAACTTTATTCTATATTAATGATAGCATCCTATATATTTAGTTAAAACAGCATTACGTTTTTAAAACTATTATAACAATAATAAATAACAATACATTTTTGCTTATATTTGCAAACCACAATAAATTTTGTTTTACCCAACTGTATAGAATGAAGGAATGCAATATTTATATCATGTAGATTTTATGTTTTCACTTATTTAAAAGTTCTAGTAAATATAAAACGTGGAACAGATTACGTAAGATTAAATCCCGTCTTAATCAAGAGTAACTTATAAAGGTTGATGTGGTAAATGTCAAGCATACACTAATAACATAAGAAGAAAACATAGGAGATTTTTTCTCATGTATGAGATACAAATATCAACCCATTAAGAAAGCCTGTCCTGTAATCTTTACCTTTGTTTGATGTGAGGAAGGGTCATATACAATTATTATAAACAATACAATAATAATAACTAGTATTATTATTATAAACAAAATAATAATAAATAGAATTGTTATTATTATAAAAAATATAGCAATAATTATATTTTAGAGGCCGAGATTCAAACCCAAGACTGAGGTGAATGGATATTAAGATATACCAATGGTTGTGAGACCATTGGAGAAATAAAGAGAAAAGCGGGAAGACTGGAGTGGAGATTTGCTGCTAATTTGAGTGCTGCCAACCAGTCTTTGGATTTATCACTATAGAAGAAGAGAATAATAATTATAGTGATCATCAACTGACTCAATTACTCTTTTGTGTATATTGATCCCGAACACCAAATAATAAATGAGTAAAAAAATTAAATCTATTGACCAGTGCAGAAATAGTTTACTAATGCTCTTTGCGTAAATCTAACACTCATACTTCTACTCTCAAAATAGTTTTAATATAAGGTATTGTTTGTAGGGTACAGTTAAATAATTATTTGACAGCTACGTAATATTCTATAAATATATTAAATTAAAGTATCATTTAACAACGTTATTGATACGTTGGTGTTTTTGACCATAACTCTACTGTTTATTATTCAGACCTATAAAATTAATATACCTTTTAAAACCTATTAAGAAAGTGATATTGGATGTTTAAAACTTTGTGAATAAATATCAAAAACAAGGCATGTTTGTACGTCAGTTGTGATGGCGTTACAAGTTTAGGTTAGCGTTTTGACAAATGATGGGCGTTGGAGTTTTCAATTTCCGTCAGGAAACGTGCTTCCCTTTAGTGTAACATTCATCAACTCCCAAGTTGTTTTAGGTACAACGCGTCTTTATTATCAATAATTCACATAAAATTTTTACATTTTATGTAAAACTGTAATTTATTTTTTTACTAATATATTTTACAGATACATATTAATTTGAATATAGTTAATTTAAATTCAAAATAAAAGTGATTATATTGTAGAAATATTACTTTATTATTGTAAAAATGTTATTTTATTACAACCAACTGTATTTTATAGGGATTTTAAATAGTAAAATTACAAAAGTATATACTAAGAATTTTAATAAAAAATTTCTGCAAAATGTTACGCTAAAATTCATGAAGAGTGTATTTCTTTAGACTAATGATGACATAAATGTATATTTATTAATCATAAATCAGCTATAGATTGAGATACTTATTGTCTGTGTCAACATTTAGGAAGAATAGTATTGATTGTAATCAAACAATATTCTAACGTAGTTTAAGTTTGTCCCCTTTATTTATTTCATGTTCCAAACAGGTATGTGTCTTGTTCAATATCAGTCAGAGTGTTAATCAGACAGATCTTACTACTCCTGGTGATAAAGTGGTCAAAAGACGTCAAGTTTTTCTTGCCTAACTTCAAAAATAATCCAAACAAAAAGGGGATTTATACTAAATCAGTATGTTTCCACCAAAATGAAAATGAGAACCTTAGCGAAAGAATAACGTACGCCGTAGTGATTAATTTCTTGTTCTCCAAGATTAAAGAATGTAATTAGGCTGTAAGGGTATTGAAAGTATATCGTGGTATATGTATTTTTATAACGTTTATGATACCATTAATCATACTTCTATGACTAAGATAAAAATCTTATCACTAAAGGAACTAAAGAGGATATATAATCACCAAAACTTGCAAAATATATAACATTATTTGAATGTGACTGAAATTAGTGATTAATAGTAATTATGTAGGAGCCCAAATAGTAATTAAAGTTTGACTATGGTGCAATCAAAACCTTTGTTATACAAGATTTATATTTATTTTGAATGTTAAATAGATATTTTAAGTATGTCAATATCCTGTTTTGAAATTTTATTTGAAATGCTGGAGAACTTATAAATTTTTAGACCAGTATTTGGAAGTTTACAGATGTTTTATGAAGTTTGGCAATTCCCTTTGACGAGTAAAGTACAGCCCGAGTTTACGATTTCCGTGTCCATTAACTCTGGACGGCTCTCTCTTCTTCATAAATCTTTTACTTTCTGCAACTACTTTATATTCTAAACACAGTAATACCAACAAACACTATCCACGCATTATCAATATTTTATTTTTAATACTAATTGTTCGTTGAATGTCATGTGGATAGTATGACTGTATTAAGGAAATCAAAATATATTCAAAGATAAAGATTTAACTTATTTGCAAAATGGCCTTTCTGCTTTTTGGCAGGTCTTCATGAAACACTTATTTTCTTCTAAACTTCTGTTTTGTGCTTCCTGATTTATTTCCCAATATTTCTTCCTCATCTTCAGGTCATCCATCATTTGGAATCTTTTCCTCTCCGCTCTATTGTTCCTTCTATTGCAGTCTTCAATAAACATTCCTTTCTCATTATATACACCAACCAATTGATTTCCGTTTCTTTATTTCCTTAATTACTTATCTTTTCTCCCACCCTTCTCCATACTTCTTAATTTTTCATCCTGTACTTCCACTTAGCCCTCCAATGTCCTCCATAACCATATTTCTATTTTTTCCCAGTCTTTTTACATCCTCCTTTCTTAATGTCCACGTTTCTGCACCATACAGCAATACACATTCCTTATGTAGCATTTCCCTAGCCACTTTCTCAGTTTTTTCTCTAATGGGTACAACACAACAGTCCTCTTTCTTCCAAAACCTACTTTTTTCAATGCTTTTCTTGTTATATTTCTATATTACATCTGATATCATATCTTCTGTAAAAAAAACTTCCTAGGTATTTGAGTTTTTAATCATGTTCTATAACTTCTCCTTTCAGTTTGAGTCGTGTTATCTCTTCCCTTCTGCCCATTGTCATACACTTCGACTTTTTCAAGTTCATCCTCATACCATGTTTTTCACATGATTTGTTTAGCCCCTTCATCATTTTAGTTAACTTGGCTTCATTCTCTGCCAGCGCCACCATATCATCTGCAAACCTTATAAACTCTACCATTGTTCCACTCACACTAATTCCTTAATTTCAAAAAACTCTCTCCTATTTTGTCTTGCGTGTGTATATTATAGTAAAAGGTGTCCGTGACAGACAGAATCCCTGTCCAACACCTCTCCCCAGTCCAATTTCTTCTGAGGTTTCATCTGTAATTATAATTTTTTTTTCTTTTATGATTAAATATAACTCCTTTATTAATCTTCGCTCTTTCAATTCCTCACCAGATTTCTTTAAAATTTCCATTAACAATGACCATTTCGCTATATTGAACACATTTTCCAGATCTATAAACACTGCAAACACGTTTATATTCTTTTTTAAGTACCTTTCTCCAATGACTCTCAATAGCCCGATGGTATCCCTTGTTCCTACTCCCTTCCTAAAACCATATTGCTCTTATCTTATGCTTTTATTTAGTCTATCACACAGCCTTCTATTTATTGTCATTAAAAGGATTTTTGCCGCTTGTGATATTACAGGAATATTGAACAACTTTCACTCCAGATCCACCCATACATGTATTGAGCCTATAATACATATGTTTTTTTTCAACAAAGAACCTTAATTTCTTTCTTTTCAAACATAATAGGGATCAATAATATATTCTATATTATGTGAAACAATTTGAGATACTTTATTCATAAGTTAGTACATTAATTTCTGAGCTGAAACCTACCCTTACATTCCCTAAAGTTTGTATAATATATTATATATAACGAATAGTATTTATATAAAAGAATTAATACTATTCTTGAAGGCAAAAAATTAAAGCAATAATCATTTACTAATGTTAAATGTATTACTAACCGAACGAGGTACTACAATTTATAGAATACACCCTCTGGAATAGACAATTTACATGAAACAATGCACCTGACTCTCAGTCTTCATGGATGGCTCAGTTATCACAGGACTATCTTCACTGGAGAGTCTTCACAACACAATGGAACCTAACAATCCCTCCTTTAGCTAAACTCCTTAAGATTTCTCTCCAATCTTCAGTTTCTTGTAAGGTCAAATTAGAATTTAATATGTAGGAAGTAGGGCATTAATTATTGAATATGAAGTAATTTTGAAAATTTAGTGGACATCGCTATGTACAACAATTAGAGTGAACAGTTTCCTCATTTTTATCTTATTTACGTTTCAATGTGAAGAACAAACAATAGTCATCAAATTAAAATCTTAAATACTAAAGCACTTTCTAGAATTTTTTCTTGTTTTGTACGTTTTCTAGGCATCATTTAGAGAAATTTTCCTCTCACAAAGTAAATTTTAAAGCCAAAAATGTAATGAAACCCTATTTAGTACTCAGGTTTTACAGACAAAATTCAATAATATTGTAGTGCTCCAAAATTACCCAAAGATCTCGATAACTTTATAAACAAAGTTATATGTACAAAAGACACGTTTTAAACTACTGTGCCTAGAGGATTGGTTGTAAAACAGCAATTCTTGAATTTAACGACCAATTTCCTTCTCAATATGTTGGTTAGTTTCTGACAGGCAAAAATAATATTAATAACGTACGTAAATGTTATATTGGCTTTAATTATGTGAAATTCTATGAATGTATTTTGGATATTTTCAGTGGTGAGTTTATAACACAGAGTAATTTTAAATTCTCAATAACATAATTTATGGCTATTGCTATCTCAATCCTCGGGTATTTATTTTCATTATAATAAAGTTTTATTTTAATTATAAAACTAAGACATAGACGTTTTAATCGGATAATTCGTTTAGACCTGATAAAGTATATCTGCTTTTTACTTGAAAACTATAAAAAATAGCATGACAAACTTTGTTTTAATAAAAAATGACATGAATATAATTTTGCAAAATCTCTGTTAAAAAGCTATGATATGCTATCTTTTAAGGCTGGGTCGGATTTTAATCTTGAGGAAAAATGAAATTGAAATAACTAAACACTTCGTTTTCTAATTCCTATTTAATTTTATCATTTAGAAGTTAAGTAAAAATACTTACCATTTTAAATCATAACCTCTCTAAAACTAGTATAACATTCATCATAACGATTTCTGAGTACATATGTCAAATACAATCATATTCAAATACAATCATATTCAAATACAATGTCAGATACATTTTTATTTGAATTTTTATAGGATCAGCTGAATTAATCATTCTACAGTCAAATATTTTTATAACCTTACTGTACAGCTGAAGATGGTCTTACTAGACCGAAATCGATCCTAATAAACATAAAAAAGATTGCTAAGTGTTGTCTCTATTTATATATCATATACAATCTCTTAATCATGGCAATCGCTCTACAATGGAATGGAAAAAGAAAGAAAACCCCTGAATAAAGTAGCTCTCTTGCAAGTGACAAGAGAAGTAAAGCGTACTTGATGCATTTTTAGTTGGAAGATTAATTAACAGAACATTTGATTCTCACAATTACAAAATATAACAATCGTTTACACAGGGTGGAATTTACTAATGAAGATAACTAATTATAATTAGAGCTCAACGAACTCTAGACCTGATTATGTCTCATGACGGCACATGGTCATGAAGTTTGTAGTCATGCAGTTGCACCTGTCTCTAAAGTTTCTAGATTCTTTGCATACATAATTCCTGTTGCAATTAACACATATGTGTTTTACTACATTATTGAAATTTTGCTACTACACATTTCTAATAAAAAGAAACATTCAATTGTTAATTAATGTTATAGGGAACTTAAATGCATTTCACATGCAACAGACGAATAATAATTTTGAATAATAGTGTCCAATGAAATAAAATTGTAAAATTTTCCTACAATATTCAGAAACCTCGTGGATGAGGTCTTGGGTTTTGTTGCACAATATTTCCTATAAATAATGAAAACAGTAAATTAAACTATATATGTTGTACTGGCAGACATTATTCAGGGAATATTTTGTATGTACAGAGAGGACGAGTGTTCAATGAACTTCAGGTGACTGTGGTGGGGAAACATTTTACTTATGAAATGTACAACAAAATATTTTACTTTACAATGCTAATGTTTTTATTTTTCTCTCATACTGTTATAAAGTTGTTATGGAAAAGATACATTATAGGAAGGAACGAATAATATATAATAATTTAATATGCTTCACTATAGTTGTAACGCATAACAAATACTGATATAGTCATAACAATTAAAAAGGTTTTAGCTTGATATAAATAGTCCAAATATAACAAAATAACTGTAAAATACTGATAAACTGTAGTGATTTGTTGAGAAAGTACATAAATGTGTGTACTGAGAGAGAAGGCATAGCCGGGGGGGGGGTGGATAACCAGATGTCGAGTCGGCAATCTGCTGTTGACACTTTATTACCCGTAATCTTTCAGGAGGAACCAGAGATTTCCACTTATATTCTTAGGGATTTAATTAGGTATACTAAATAACTTCTCACAAATGATTCAATATGAAAAGGCTAATATTATAATTTGTTTGGTTAGTCTAGAAACATATTTTAACGGAATAATTCCAATATATCAACTACAATGTATTAGATATCATATAATAGTTTACAGTAACGTTGTGGTTCGTAATTCGTATATATCAAAATAAATAATAATATGGATATATTTTAAATAATTCTTTTAATGCAAATTGTTTTATATACGAATAATTTAAACAGATCTTAATAATGAGTTACTAATTTAAGCTTAAAAAATAAAATATTAGGAAAGCAATGTATTTTTAAACGTAGTTGGTTTTCAAGTGAATTAAAAATCTCTATTTAACCTAAAAATTATACTACAATGAATCTCTGTTATTTATTGTATTGTTTTGTTGTGGATTTAGTTTCAGTTTTATAAATATACCATGAATAAAATATGTCGTATTGTCGTACATTTTAATTGCAGGGTCATAAATTAGGGATTCCGGAATTTTATTAAACTTATTTAATCAAATAATTTAGTAATGTCTATCATTTAAAACATTATAGTCATTATGTTATGCGAATAGTTATATTATGTTCGATTAGTAAGTATTTGTAAATATACAAACATATACAAACGTCACCCACAATCAAACGACATTGACCAGAACTTATCTCCTGCTAACATTCTCGAGTCATTAAACGGACTCATACTTCCCTTAAAACACTAAATGTCATTTCAAATAACATCAGGTCATTTTCTCTATTAAGTTGAACTTAAAACTTATTTTATACAAAGTTCACACATGTAAAAACATATTTTGGCAGGCACTTATATAGGCATGTGAGTGATTGGCGGACAAGAACTGGAGTGCTTGTCTATATGTACTATATAGGTATGTTTTTACGTGTGTGAACTTTGTATAAAATAAGTTGCAAGTTCGATTTAATAGAGACAAATGACCTGATGATGAATCTTTTGATTTGAAACGTCGTCTAGTTCTCTAATGGACAAATTGACTGATTAATACACGTAAGTAAATATTGATCGTCTGTCCGGGGCTTAAATGTCTAATTTTAACTGAATTTTTAAATTCAGACCAGCTTCTTAGACCAGCTGTAAATGCATGCTGGTACATAAAACTATATTATAAGAACATTTTGAGCCCTTTATGCATCCTAAGATTGTACGAAAGCAAGGCAACGCCCAAAAGCTCAGTGCTGCAGAAGGTGAGAATGACTACTATAGATTAGACATCTAAAATACCAGAGTTGGATTCCATTAAAAAATATACGACATTATAAAACACAAAAAAAAAAAAACGAAATAGAAATTAACACATGCATATTTCAATGAGGAGTGAAAGAGAATGTCTATTGAAGCTATCAAAGCTCTCTTTGAATAAAGCTACAAGAGAGAGAAACTACCGCTAAAACTATTATCTAAAGAAATTCATGTATATCTCAATGTGCTACTGGTATTTTAAATAATTATTTTTTGTGTTAAAACAGTTTTGTAAAATAATATTTAAAATATTAGCTATCAGCTAAAACATCCGTATGTCACAGCTACTACTTTTTCTTATTTACCTCAAAAATATTTTCTTCAGTATGTTGAGGTTTGATTGATGTTGATTTATAATAAAAAAAACTGTATTTACTTATTTTATTAGAAGATAATATTACATTTATTTATGTTTAGACGTTTTTACTACATGATTCAAAGGCTTACGTCTAAATAACTAATAATGGCTCTAAAATGAAATAATTGAAATTAAAATCTTTAATATACACGGAATAATTTAAAACATTTATTACAACAAATAATAACCACCTCATCTGAAAACATATATTTGTAGTCTGTTCTTACTGAAGGCCTTTTTCACAAAATGTTTTAGTTTGAACCAAAAAATGAATAAATTTTGAAATAAATATTACAAAAGGTTACTTATAATAATTAATTAAGCAAAATTATAATAGTTGACATGTTAGACATTTAAACAGATTATAAAGTTTGTCATATTAAAAGTGTAATATTATATTGCTGTATGATTTGAAAGTTATTGTTTTAATTTATGTATTTTTAACTATAAATTACGTAAATCAAGTGGTTTTTATTATTGAAATAAGAACAAATTATTCATCTTCGTGAAATAATACTGAATAAAGGGTAATCTGATACATCAAACGATGCTGAAGCTTGTTTCTGACAGTGTGATGGATGTATGAAGGCGAGGCACTCAGTCAAGAGGTGCACAGAAATAGTAGGTTACTGTAAACATTACATTATGTATGTTGACATGCATACTAGTACTTTTTAGTTACAAATTATGTATCTCCAAATATTTGGTTGCAATTTATTTTATTCTTGTATATTTACCTATTGTCCTTAAATTTAATCATTTAAATAAGAGTTAGATGATTTTTAGGTCATTAATAATATTATATTTTAAAATTAGACAACTCAAAGTTCAGTCTGATAGAGTTGTTTCAGTTCAAGCAGAGTGTCTATGATAAATACTTCAGGAGCTAGCATACGAGTCGTTCCAGAGATCGAGATCCAGCATCAACCCAAGGCCACTATGGAAGTGATTTCCCTCGTTTTCCTGCTGTCTTCAATCTCGTACGTCAGCAAATAGTAGAGTTATGTAGCAACGCTTGAAGCATTATTACCCATCGATCTGGGTTGACGCGTTCTTTACATCCAGGGCTCTTCACTGTATGGGTCTGATGACAAGCTTTATCAACTCAATGAATCGTACCAATTACCTTGGAGATAGTAGCTAAGGTGGAGTGCTGCCAGTCAGATAAGTTACTGGTGGGCTCAATGGAACGCTGCATTGTCTGCCTCATAATGCAGCCGAAGAGTTTTCCCACGTGTCAAGCAAACATAGTGGCCTTGAGGACTCAGAACTGTCTTTGCCCTTACCGATCAACACCAAACGCAGTATATTCGAGAGAGTTTTGAACTCCCCCACTACATTTGTGTGTACCTGCCATAGCTGGGAAATCACAAATTCGTCACAGCCTAGCTACTAGATTTGTTGCTCGTTTATAATTTACCAAAGGGGTACGTAAAACTCTTAAAAATTTTTTGTGGCTGCAAACAAAATCACCCACAACTTATTTGAACTAATACACACCATAAATGTTGGATCTCTATCCGAATATAAATTACAATTGAAAACCCTTAAATGTTAGGTGATGACAAACCATACGATTACATCCCCCACTATATTGGCTAATTCAGAATTTCTTCTGGCGCTTTGATGTGATACTTGAGGTAGCTTTATGGTGTCTGAATAAGCTTTATGGTAGAGTCTACCTCAAACGTATATGTAATATCTACACTTTTTATAAAAAATTTTCAAATTGCAATCGCATTTAATAGAATTAAAATTGTTCTAAAACTAATGTAAGAAAACATTGTTACTATGTATATCAGCAGGCTTGCTACATTTAATGGCCCTCTCGATGGATCCAACTACAACTATGACACGTGTGAGGACACGCCAAAGACTGTCCTTCAGTGCCTCTAACCATTCACTGTATTCTTAAGCAGAATATTTGGAGACATGCACTCACTGTAGACTAAGCCGATCACAGCTTAACCCAGAAATAACCGTCAGCAAGTCCATGAAAAATGATCAGGACTCCTCGACAATTTAAATCTACGCAGCTTATCAAAGAAGGTTGTCAGATTCCCAGGGTGTACTGGTTCTGATCTGGTAAAGCCCCCACTGTAAATCTCTAACTGTGGTCACTTTTCACAAACGAGATGTACGAAAATGGTGTCAGCAGCTCGGATCCTTTGCAAGTTTCTCTGTAAGAACTGAATCATTGCTTGTTAACAAAACGGGCTTTCATTACATATAAGGTCTTTCTATAGGACCTGCATGCACCAAAACCCGGAAAGTTATCTGTTGATTAGTCCACTGGTGCATGTTCCTGCTCAATGATTCCGACTAACACCTACTACTATCAGACCAGAGCAATTACATCGCGCGTGGCTATAGCCCAGACAGTTCTACTATAATCTTGCCTTTATACGCTAATTGAACCTGACATAAACCCAACCGATCTTTATTCTGCCTTCCTGAAGGGTCGGGGGAAATTATTTTTCGTCCGTCTTAAAACACGGCTATCCAATTTCAACTTTATTTGGAGCAAATTTCGTAAGCTTAAGCTAACCACTTTGGCCAGGGAAATCTTTTTTGGCGTCCTCTCTTACTCTTAACTTTCACAGGATCGATATCTAGGGCCTACAACCTTAGCTTGGGAATGATAGTGTGAATATCACCTTTGACTCCAACGGTTTTATTGGTAGCCTCCTAAAGTTTTACTCCGTCGACAACTTATTGAGTTCTAAAACACCTCCCTATTGACAGTCTTGCAATCTGGCAGACTCAGTACTAGATTCCTCGATTACTACATCCTTTCACATATAGCTCCAAGGGTTTCCTACCAGGTTCTTTTGATTACATGTTTGACTAAGACCCCATAGCTCTTGAACTTTCGGCGTGGGTTCGGCTTTTCTGATGCAGCAAGGAGCTTTCCAGCTTACTTGGGTTTTTTACTAACATGACCTTGGATTTATCATGTTTTTGATGAGCTCCTGACTTCACTGTTTTGAACTCCTGAACGTTATTATGAGCAGCTCTTAGTGTTTCTCTTCCCTTGTCTCCGTTGGTTGACTACTAGCTGGATGTTTACGAAGGGCCTCAAGCCCACCTTTAACGATATTGTATAAATTTGGGTTATGTTGCATTAGTCTACATTTTACCATAATCGGTTGGGCCATCTAGATAAGTAGTTAATGAAGTACGAAAGCGTTTCACATCCCAATAAAGCGTGGTAAAGAAGATTTCGTCAATTACGTAATAAATATATTTGCTATGGAAAGTAAGGACAATTTATCAATAGCAGAAGGTTTACTTTTGTCAGTCAATATTTTAGATTGATAACAGCTCCTAAACGAAATAAGTTCTGAAGGTAATCTTCTAAGAACATCTACATATAATATTCGTTAAATATTACGTTCTTGAGAATTTAAGACCATATTTCGTAATAAAGACTGGAAAACCTCATTCATACTTAGCTTAATTATAATCAACCCAAACTGATTCACAGTTAATCCTACCTTTTAATCTATGAGGAAAATAAATAAAAGAAATTTAATTACAGAAATAAATATAGCTAGAAAACGTTGGGTATATTACATCTTCGATAGCTTTCAGCTCATCTTTGCTCTGTATTTAGTGCAGTTTTGCTATTTTACATTTAGTCGTTAGGTACGACATTAGTAGTATAGTTAGTTGATATCCAATTAAAAGTATAGTTAAATAATTCGAAATCAACTAACTTCGTTACAGTAGATGCACTTTCATACATCACATGAACTTAAGAGGAATTTACACAAAGTGCCTCTCATTACATATAATTTACTTTATAATAGTGTGAATTAAGATTAATCTGTTTTCAGTAACATCGTTTCAGACTTTCATTCTATTTTGTAATTTTATAAAGGTATATTGGTTAGCAACATCAATGTATAAACTTTCGACAAATTCTTTTAAAAAGTTTTAACCGCTAATGTTATGTAACATTTGTGATTTGTATATGTTCAATTCTTCAACTCTAGTTTATTTCAAATCCCTCCAACATCTAAAAGGATGGCCAATCATGCCACTATGGCTAAAACATTATTCTAATAAGTCCTTAAAAAAAAAAACTTTTTTAAGTCTCCCACATTAAATCGTGAACTAAAATTTGTAGAGTTTTAATTAAAACTATCTGTCAACACACCTATAGCTTCAAACAACTGTTTATAATAAATGTACATTAAAGATCATCTAACACAATAACAGTCCAGGAATAGGCCAACAAGAACGGGTTATTTGCTCGTACTATCGTGGGTAGTACATCGAATCCCAATACCGTTAGTGCCAGCGTTTGTCACCAAAACTCTCACTGATGTTGTAGCTTCTCCATTGCCTCACGATGTTGAGTCGACAGCTGGGGTCGTTTGAGGGTTTGTGTTACGTTCTCCGAACGGAAAACCCAAACACCACTCCAGAGGTTAGTATCTTTCGATATTTAGGTATAAAACATGCGTAGACGAATAGTATTCATGTTACGTTTAGAACACTTGACTTTATTTACTAGTAATTACTAAACAACATATTATTCCAATAATATAAGTTGTCTTTGACTGTTTGTTATGTTATGTGTCAACACGTGATGTTTAGTGCTAGTACACTGAACAAAACTCCAGTCCACCAAATGTTGTGCTTTGCAACGGTCAACATCCAGCTAAATATAAAGGATGTACAGTTTACAAAGAGTTAAAAAACATATCATTTCCCCATTATGACCTAAATGCTTTTCAAACACTGCTGCACCTAACACCTTCGAAACCCCAACCTCAGAAATACGAAGTCGCGCTGAAATCGTCTGCACCCGAGTTTGAAGGTTTTTAACTAACACCAATGTTTTCTCGTTTGATTATACGTTATAATATATGCATTTTAAAATGTTATTGTAACTTTAAATCATTGTTATCCTAGTTGAAACAAAAAAATGTATGGTATTTTCACTAGTTTACACTATACATAATAAAATCTAAACTGTTATTACGAAACGCATTTTAAATTTTTATTACTAAAAATCGTGTCAGTGTATTGAATTTATATTTTGAAACGTGATTGATATACTTTTTTTTAAACGTTTTACACATTTCATAATTTTAACTTTCCAAGAATAAAAAATCCTATCAACGTCCAGAAAAACGTTTTTTTAGCTTCTATAAATCGTAACATTTATTACATGTTCACATTGTAACTCTTATGAAGTTTATAGTTATGTTACATTATTTTGTTTGCTTAAGTCAATGCAGTAATATAAAATTTATTTTAAATCACTTTAAATGAATCATTCAAATTGATCACTTACTCACGCATACAAAGTAATGTATCATAATTGTACGTTTCATAAGGATTACGAAGATACCAATTCATTACCAGACAAGAAAAGTGTGTTTGAGGAAACTGATAAGTAATTATATCTTCGAAAGTTTAAATTAGGAAATGTATACAACCTAAAGAACACGTTCTTATTAGTCACATATTAACATGAAAGTGTGATACATGAGGTTTTTTTTTTTTTTTTTTTTTTTGTTAATAAAGTTTATTGACAGCGAAAACTATTTAAAAGTACGGTATAATCTGTGAATGTATAACCAACATTGTATGAATTATACACAAAGAGTTTACTATAGTGAGTAAAATCATAAATCTATTCTATTAAATAAAGCCTTTGGCAATTGAACACTGACAAAGAAAGGAGTGATGGTGAGAACTGCCTCTGACACTGCACATTCTTCCTGGGAATTTATTACAAAAGGATTCGTTTTTCAAAAATATGATGAATAACTCCCAACAAATGCATCGTATTTTCCTAACGTAGATTTTTAGGGTTCATCATAGTAAACTATTTGAATGTAATACCATTATATTGTGTAGTACTGTACAGTTAAAAATATCACATTTTTCGGTGAATGGTTACAGAATATAAAGAGTGTTAAGTTAAAAATAATAAAGAAAAAAACAATTTTAATTCCCAGAAAATACAGTTATTATTTACAATATTTTATCAGCTAAACGAAAGACATTTCCTGATTCAGCGTAAAATTCTACCCCAGAATAGTGTCACAGACGTCGGGATTTGCGTGGTTAGATTTTTTGCAAAAATCTTCAAATCTTCCAATTTGACTGAAAGTGTTGTCAATATATTTTTTATCTGTGGTAAACATGAATAACATTATTATTTTAACTAGAATATGCATTTTTTATAATCAACAGTAATAGGCATCATTTTATATATTAGCTTATTTTGTTTTTCTAAACTTTATATATATATATATATATATATATATATATATATATATATATATATATATATATATATATATATATATATATATATGTGTGTGTGTGTGTGTGTGTTCATTTTATATAAGGTAAGGGTAGATTATGTTTCCTACAATTTTTGTAAACTGTTTTTCTAAAAATTGAAAAATTATAATATTTTTTTAAACATTTTGTTTATTAAATTCATATAGTTTATGTTCTTCCACTTCTAATTTATATTTACTTTCCTAGAGTTTATTTCCTGCTGGCTCTCAACTTCAAAAACCAGTTACGATTGCACAGTCTAGTTTATCATTGGAATTTAGTCTAGTTTTAAACACGAATAAAGCAAAAATAGTTTTCTTTTGAAGGTTGCATGTCACCAAATTTTAACCCTGTGTTAACTTTCAATAAAATGAAAGTCTTGCTAACGCCATAAGAAGTACAGAAAGCCTAATAGTCGATAGTCTACTTTGGAAGAACTTCTACCAAAAATATTGTAAAAACTTATGAAATGTATTTGGAAATGCTGCAATATATCTAGTAAGTCATCAAGAGTCTTCATAATGACACGTCATAGTTTTGTTCCTTGTGAAGAGTTAGTGTGAGGTTAGGAAGCCTTAGTATTATACAATATGGTATTTAGCCCTTTCAACATACTTATAGTAAAGAAAACTATATCAATATTTCATTAGCTGAGCTGTGGTCTTATACTCTGTATCAATAAATTCCTCCAGTAACGGAGTATTTTATAATAACTTGATAATTACTTTAATTTATATGAAGGTCAGCCATTATACTGCTGTAAGAAAAAACAGACTAATATTTCATTAAGTGTACCTTTCATAAAGAAATTGTTTAGGCGATGGAATATATCAGCGTAACTTCATAATAATTACATTTCAAGTAAAAGTCGTTCAAAATTTGCAGAACCTTGTGAATTAAGTTGAATCCATTATACGTTAACACCCCAGGCAAAACTAATTCCCTCTGTCACAGGGACGACTATTGGGGATTTGTAATTAAATCAATTATCTGTTCCTGACAGTAACTGACTAGGAGAGCCGATATTTTTCACAACTGACTTTTGTTGCCAACTGACCTGTCGGCATTAATTTATACCAAAAGTCTTATTAAAATGCTATCTTTCACTAATTTGATGTATGATTATATTCCATTAATTTATTTCAAACTGAAAGTCCGAACAATATAACATTATTATAAGCTAATATTCCGTTATATTGTGCGAAATATTTTCAATAAATTGAATAATTACAAAGAAAAAAAAAACATTAAAACGGAATTGTAAGTGTACGTAGTTTGTAAAACTATTAAATAATACCTATAGTCAGTAGTATTATATTTTCTATTTATTTATTATTATTATCTCAATCTTCAATGTCCAATTTTAACAATTTTTTTTACCGGAAGTTTTATTTATTAGTAATATTTACATTAACATCTGGAAAGAACAAAGAAACTGTCAGAGTCCAATCAGTACTAAACATTTCGGAGATTATCAGGAACAATATGTTATGTGCAGTGTCATTATCAGACTAAAGGAAATAAATACTACTACTAAGATGAACATACGATATCAATTTTCTCACAAATTAACTATATAATTACGATAATTAATTATAGCTAAACATTTTTTTAATGTTTTTCCAACAAAATACTTAACCCAGCTGTTAGTGTAAGAATCCTGATTAAGTTGAATTAAAAGTTTTCCTCCTTGACTTTATAACAAATGACACATAAACTGGACACTTTCAGAACCATTATTTATTTATATTAAGAACTGGTGGATGACTTTACTATAAGAAAAATTATTAATAATTTATCCCTTTACGCTATAAGGGATTCCTATGAATGAAATAATGTGCATTAAAATTTGAACACATAAAATTTACCTAGCTGTCATAGTTATATTGAAGATACTCCCATAATTCAACATAAACCTTCTTCTACTATCGTGGAGATTTATAAATTGTGTCTGTTTAGTACACTTAGATATATATAACTGTATACACTTATTCATAAATTCACAAGTTTCTTTTTTCAATTAGAATGTATATATTATTTTAAAGTCAAGTTAAATCGTAACAACGATAGTTACATAACCTTGTAGAATCACGTACATACGTATACCGTATAATATAGCCTGCCATGCAACCGGGTTTGACTTCCATTAAGACCATGTTCATCTGTGCTACTCCCATGTTTATGAAGTCGCGTTAAGCTGTCGTTCCAAAACACCTACAAAAATTAACACTGCTTTAATATCCCACCCACCCCCCACCTAAATACGTATTTTAGTGATAACCCTTCCACTTCCCGAACATGTACAGATTGCTAGTCATCCCTCTCACCCATGTCATCTCTGTAAAAGTAAGATTACACTAAAAGAAACAGTACAAAAGACATTTATTAATCAAGAGAAAAAATATATTAGTATATAAAAAAAGAGTTAAACTGAAACTAAAAAATGGCTACACGTCAAATATAGATTTAACCATTGATATTATACACAAATATCATTTCCAAGAATTATAATTCAAAACAAAATAAAACAATTACAAAAAACATATGTTATTTTAAAATAATAGTTTCACTGAAAAATATTATAATAAACCAGCTGTTATAAGAAAAAAACGTTTTCTTACATTATTCTGTATAATTTTTTACATTCACTATTGTTACTGATAAATCATCATTCAATACATTATCAAACTGTAAATGCACGAGAGAGTAATTATCAATACACTTATCAGATAATTTACTTAAAATGCGTATTATTTGAATATATAATATATATACTTATTTTGTTATATTTAATAGATTATTATTTTACTATAAATTATATAATAAATGTATTAAAATAGTAGCTTATTCATTACAATTTAATGTTCTCGCTGCATACTAAGTATTGCATTTCCTGATGTGCATTTAAGACAAAAATATATTTTAATATGTTCGATACGATATAATCAATGCGTAATTATTTAAAGGTAATTCATTAGTGAAAATTTACCATTGTTTATTACATCAAATACTTTAATACTCATATCACATCAATATTAACAAGATATTGCGTACTGTAAATTATTTTGTTGTAACGTAATAGGTTGTACATTTTTAATGTTAATTTTTTATATTTCATTATGTACTACTATACGTTTTTATTCAGAAATAATAATTAAAAACAATTTAACAAATAATTGATATATCATGTCAATACTAATTATTAAGTATTATATGATACAATTTATATTTCTTACTGAATATTTAGCTAATTGCATTAGCTGTCTGGGCATTAGTTGATTGCGCCGTGTAGAACCTCACGACTGAGAGGTCTAAGTGCAGGAGCAATCAAGAATACATTAAGTTGAATCAGACTGGGACAGCCTCCTGCATTACGGGACATTTCTAGGTAGGGTTGATATTTATGAGGTTATTGAATAAATAAATTAGACGATTGGATATAGTGTGCAATATTAGAATACGTAATAGTTTTATGAAAAACTATTGACTAATTTAGCAAAGGTTTTAGGTAGCTAACGAACAGGTTATAGCATGATATGAATGTCAATGGGTGACTCTCCATCAATATATAAGTTCCCTACAAGTAAACAAACATACTAGTACGTTATATTTACTTCAAATTTTGAACAATACTTATTAGAGTAACTTTATAAAAATTGTTCCTTTTATTTTTTTCGCATGGTAACATTGCTATTGGATATATTAACACTTTTGTATAAAAGTAATACAATTCTATAATAAATCACTTGTAACATTATTAGGTACCTGTATTTAATATTTAATGTAATTATTTTGTTGTTTTAAAAGAGCCTACGTATTTGTTTACTACAATAAAAATGTTAATTGGTTGTCTTTTTTTAGATTATTCATTGTAGTAAACAAATCTTTTACTACACATAAAAATAAATTACCAAAGATTTTCTGTAGTAACAAAACAATGAACAGTCTTTTAACTAACCCTAGATCGTGAGGAACGACATCATTTATGTGACTCACAAAATCCCTTCTAAAAGAGAGGAACGGAATATTTAGTATTTTTATGATTTTTACCAAAAAGCTTGGGTAGCGCCGAAAAAAAGACAGCAGTAGGGAGCACAAATTGGTTTACCTGATACTCACGATCTAGGATTAAATGTTAAGAAAACAAAGTCTTTGTGAATACATCCAGTCTGAGGATGATAAGCGTAGTTTACTCATAACCATCACTATAGTAATTAATTGTACATGTTATAAAAATATTTAAATAGATTTGTGTTCTTTGACTTTTACTTCTATTGTACCTTAATATAGTTTCTAAAACAATGACTATGCTATGGATAGGAAGATAAGGAAAATTAAGTACTGTTTTGATATTTTTTGCCTTTATTAAATATATACAGTATTTATTAAATTTAAAATGTTAATTGTTAATAATTGTTAAATGTATTTCATGTTTAATTATCAACTGGTTTCGTACTATTTTCCCTTTGGAGCCAGGTATTTTCGGTCCTTGTGCAATCATCCAAGTAAAATTATGTAATATATAGTCAAATTACTTTTTAAAATTATACTTGAGAATATATAATTTTCTCAGAAAATAATGGGAAATTCAAAACAACTAGTTATTAAGGAAAATTATTTGTTTAACTGTGTAAATTTACAAATTTACATATGTATACAAAGTTTTATTAGCTATTTGTATTTTATCAAAATACATGATGAATCCAAAAAATATGATGTTGTAAGTATTATTGTATATAACATATTATTATACCATATATTCGAGTAAATTTGTTTTTTAACTCATACATATCAATGCGAGTGTCGCTAGGCAATCAATAGTACAACATCCATACAAACTAATATACTTGATCCATAAGGATCGCACATTTAACTTTTTATAACAACACTATGATAAAACATAATAAAATAGTTAACTATGGAAAACAACAACAACTATGTCAGCACATGAAGTCAACGATAATGTTTATGTCTCGTCTGGAACTGAATGCAAGTCTGTCGAGTCACGTACGGCATTTAACATTTTTCGTAGTGCCGTTGGAAAAACTTGAAGAAAAGCAAATACATCAAGCTGTTCGTTGGTTCTATCTATGTTAATATAAACTTAAACGCCCATGATGCATGTTATCGATATTATCGCCAATAACACTAGGCGGAACCACAGAACAAAGAATAAAATATAATAGACACATGGCAATCTAAGTGAAACTGGAACAGTTACCAAGATGTCAAATCCCTCCACTATCTGCTCGTTCTTGACGGAAAGAGTGTCAGCTGAATTTAAAAAACTTGCAATGGAGTATTGTGACTAGACCTTTACTCTTCCTACCTTCCAAACACAATTGTGCTGCCGCAGCTGGTTGCAATAACAGCAATAAAAACAAGCAGGATGGAATAATTTTTTTACAGATAAGTATTATTAATTCAATTGATGCGACGATAGTTTATTTGTGCCTCAGTTTATGTGTATGGTTGGGTGGGAGGGCCATCACCACTGAACTTGTATGGTTGGGTTGGAGGGCCATCACCACTGAACTTGTATGGTTGGGTTGGAGGGCCATCACCACTGAACTTGTATGGTTGGGTTGGAGGGCCATCCCCACTGAACTTGTATGCGTGGGTGAAAGGGACATCACCATTGTGGTATCAACCCAGCTACCCACGTATATAATAACATGTACAGTGCTGATGCCCCTCCCACCCACCAGTACACGTACTGTGGTATCAATCCAGCTGCCCACTCATATACTTATAGTGCTATTGACCTACTCACATATACGTAGAGTTCTGATGGCTCTCCCACCCAAACATACACCTAACGTGGTATTGATCCAGCTACCCATTCATACACGTACAGTGGTATTGATACACGAATTGTATTGGTGTGTCAATGACAGCTTCACCTCACTACAATTGTTATTTTGAGTAGATATTCAATCGATTCAAGACAATCGATCGATATTAATACAATTAACCTGCATCAATTAACATATTTGTAAAGTAGTTAATGGTTTATTTCAACATTTAACTTTAGTTAATTTCACTGTTGACAACGTATTTAGTCACTTATTTTACTACCGTAATATTTTATTGTGCACTGATATTTCAGTACTGTCATGTGCTGTACAATCTGAGGGGTTTTAGAACACAAGTAAATGAACCCAAGCAATAAAAAATAATAATAGTGGATAATTATTCTGCTTCTTTCAGGAAGCGTCATAATGTTATGTGTATAAATGTTTGGTTACAGTAATATTTTATTTGTAACTCCCATTTAAGTAACTTTAAAATTTTATTTTTCCTAAACCTCCTATTACACATTGTTAGAAAGTTATATCAGTGCGATTCACATAAATATATTTTTAATTGTATTATAACATTTTTGAACTAAAAATAAACATGTGCCTTAATTCTAAATTGATTTAAAATATATCAAATATTAATTTCAAACTAATTAAAATCTTTTCCAAGTGTCAACATTTTTTTAGTGGAGTGTCTCTCATTTGAAGTAAGGTACTTTTATATGGGAAACAGTAATACAATCAACCACACATGTCCGACGTCAACCAGATAACTGTACCCGAGTAATTGGCAGGAAACTGATCATTTTACCGCTTACAACTTTGTTGCTAACACCTCAGGTAACACTGGTTTATAGCCACAACGTTTAGTTACTTTATTACTCTAATATTTATTACACTTTATAACTCTGTCAGTTAGCATTATTACTCGTTCTTTATTTTTTTTTTTATTTCTCTTGTTACTTTTGTCTTTTTGTTATTTTTTACTTTTGTAGTGTCAATTTATCTGGGCTTATAAATCAATTTCAAGAATACTCAAACTATTTAAAGTAAGTTGTTTTACTACTTAACTAATATTTTACAAATATCATACTCTAAGACCACTATGTTCAGCAATATTTAGTATTATACTTAAATATGATTCTTTTAAATATAATTAAATGTTCTACAAGCAACGAATCTTTAAGTTATCGTTGAGGGAAAGTAGCCTTGATAGATTAAAATTTTTAAGTTTAGAGGTAATGTGATCTTCCAACAAATATAAGATCAGCCTTCTTGCAAATAATATTTAACATGATGTGAAATTACATCACCTACACATCCTCTAATATTCCTTCAAAATTTAACATTTAGATCTGACGTTATCAGTAAATGGACTCCCACATCCACCAACTAGATTAACGTTCTGTGTTTAATTTTTCTCCAAAACCGTATCCACTGACATTCACAAACCCCTTCCCCCATTTGTCTCCACATTCAAAATAATAAGTTAACTAATAATAAAATAATAAATAACATCTATTAAAAATATACAGGGTGTCCCATAAATACAGTACCAAACTCAGGGAAATAGTTTTAAGAGTCAAAATAAAGAGAAAATCGAGAGTAAATTTAGTTACAAAATTAATTCATGTACGAGATATACGCCATTTCGTTTATTTACAAAAAATGTTCTATCTTAGAATTTGTCAATCGATCTTTATAATATGTGGTATTTGTTTTAAAGTAGACCTGTTTTAGGAGGGAAAACCTTAGCTTGAAATGTAAAAGAAAAATTACACAATTGCGTATATTTTAAATATTTTACACAAAAATGTTGGGAAAATTATAAAAAATAAACCATTACTAAGCACAAATTTCTTTTCAACATTTTATTTTTATCCTGTCAACACAAAAAAATGATAATCAGACAAAAATAACCGATATCCATTGAATTGTGTGTTTAGAGGTTGCAATAACGCAATTTGTTGTAAATAATCCCAATTAACTGATTAGCTGATTAAAATCAACTAATTAAAAATTGATTTGGATTTTTAAACTGCAGTATTGTTTTTACTTTAAATCATTAATAGTAATAAAATGATCAGGTTTGGCTACAATTCATTAAAAGGTTTATTCAAAGGCCGAACCACAGTTATTAATCATGATCTAACTTATATTAATTTCTTTGACGGCTTAGCTAATGGAAATTCTCATAAGCCAAGTCACTTTTACGCAGAGAGATTACCCAACCGAGGAAATTTGAGTATAAAGTCTTTGTAAATATTCACAGACATTTGAAGGAAGAGGGAACACTAAAATGCACTAAAATTTACTTGGCAGTTTCTACAGATACATGAAATAATCAAGAAAGAGTTTTTACGGCTGTGGAAGAAAACACAATTGTTGTATTATATCGCTTGAACGGTATTTCTAGAAGTTCAGTATGGTGGAATTTTCATAAACAGCAATTGTATACTTTCCATAGCCAAAGAATACAATGACTAACCTATAGGTTTTTGTAAAAATATAATATTATTTGTAAAAATTGGAAACATTGATGATCGTTGATTGATACTCTTTCTTCCCTTATATATTAATCATATAACAAATACAAATGTCTCTATCTAAAATGGTTTTTGTATTTTTAACCAAAATCACATTCATTTTCCAAAAATTCAATAGCTTTTTTCATAAAATCGAGTAATATACGGTAAATCACCAATTCTTGGCACTTCAAGGGACGCAACACCATTCATTTTCGTCTAAACTTCACAGAAACACCTAATGTTATCTAAACTATTTTTTTTTTTTTAAGTGCATTAGTTTTATGTAATGGGGTAGTAACAAAAATCATCATCTGATATCATATAATATATTTTATTGATTCAAAGTAAAAATAGCTTATGTCAGTAGTTATTGGCACCCTACGACCAGTTTTTAGCACGTAGATAAGCTAGTTATTGGCACCCATATTGTTGCAATATTTGAGCTGTTACTTATCACCTGCCTGTTACACAGGCTAACTGCCTGTGTATATAAAAGGAATACTAAATTTAAAACTTAAAAAAAGACAGTGCAAATGATTAGTGTATGCCAATAATATCTGTCTTCACCCTACTTGGCATGCCAATAATACCAGTAGTTGGCAGTGTCATCTAGAATTACATCAAAGGGTCCAGTTATTGGCATGCCGATAGTACGATCTATTGGCACTGCCAGCTAGGTGCCAATAACTGAATAAATACAACTCAGAATCAGTTATTGGCATAACCTTTGACTCATAATTTGCAGGTAAAGACATGAAATCTTTAAGGTTATGTGAACAATAGTACTTAATGAATCCATACGTAACATTCCCAATACAAAATTATTTACAGAACCAAGGAAATTCGAGTATAAAGTCTTTGTAAATATTCACAGAAATTTGAAGGAACAGGGAACACTAAAATGCACTAAAATTTACTAGGCAGTTTCTACAGATACATTAAATAATCAATGACCCTGTGGTAGAATGGGGTAGTAATAAAAATCATCATCTAATATCATATAATGTATTGTACTTCAGTATACATGTAACAGGTGAGTATACTGACGTACAATAGTTAAATTCACTTATAATTTTGCTAAGAAATGAAGCTAAGTTTCTTCTAATATGACGTGTGTTTCTTATAACTTTATAACATCCGGAACAGAAGTTTTTACTGCACTGAAACAGTCTGCAAGTGATAATACATAGACTAATGAATACTCAGTCAAGTTTTGGGGATTTTAGACGGATTTGTTTATTCACAGCAATACTTTTAAAAAGAGGTTGCCAATAACTAGTGTGTGCCAATAATACCTGCCTTTACCCTACTACTGTTATGAATTTGTAAAAGGGTTTATAAGTGCTTACACTAGTTTTGTTTATAATTAAGTTCCTTAATAATACTGAATAGGCAGCTTATATAAAACTATAAATATATTTTTATATATATTTTTATAAGAGGTACTTAGGTTAATCCTTTCAATATTTAAGAATGTATGAAGGGATTATAAATACATTTGTAAGACTAATATTGATTTTATACATCATATAAATATTTTTGTACACGTTTTGTTTCTGTTTCTAAGAATGGAGTGAAAATAAAGTTAAATGCAAAATGTCAATCTTCAATTAAATGAAAGGCTGAAATATTGTAAGTACTTTCATTATGTATCTATGTAAACATTTATAACCTCGAACAATAATTACTTTCGTATGTATTGGTAGATATTGTTGGAAATATAAAACAGTTTAACTTAAACTATTGTCACACTTAAACATATTCAAAACTACATAGGGTATGCCACTGAGTATTGACATTGGGTATGTCATTGAGTAATTTAGAACCAATTTCATTAGCTAACTTATGTCGCTGAGTATTGCAGAGAACTAAACTTGGGTATGTCACTGACTGATTTCTGCGCACAAAACTACAATGGATATGTCACTGGGGACAAAATTAACATCCGACAATAAATAACAGATTCTGTCGAGTTTTTTTACGAAAATGTGATGCAAATGTGGTTTAATAACGCTTTCCCTAAATCAAATATTAAATTGTTAAGATTTAATATGTGATGTCCCTAAAGCGGCAGACAGCTCTCGGTTACACATCACATTGTTGTCGGGACGATTCTGGCCTGTCAGAATGTAAAATATTCATATTATTTTCCTCTTTAACACGAGATCCAATTGTTAAACTGTCAAACGTTTTTTTTCAACAAGCTATGTCTACTGTATACACAGAGGTTTTTGTTTACTGGGAAAATTCATTACTAGTTCTAGTGTGGGGATAAAAGTAGGCTTTAGTAAGTATGTTTTATATCCAAAAAAGCCAATTTAATAAAAAACAATTAATAAAATTAATTGTTTCGTAAAAAATATACGATTGATCTCGCTATAAATATTTACTGGTATCTCGATGAATATAATTGAATTAATCTGTTAGATATATACCTATATATCTAATTAAATTATGTGTTGGTTATATAACATTCATTTTATCATTATTGAAGAAAAGCACCTCCAGACTTGGAAATTGTATGTAGTGAATGCGATATCTCATCTTCTGTGGTTTAAGATTTGATGGAAAAACAAAAATACCTAGTATGTGTTAAAATATATGCGAGGTGCACCATTTATAAGTTTTATATAATTACAGCGATTGTGTAGCCTATATAATTAACGATATAATTGTTTGACAAATAATGACACATTTACTTCTCAAACTTAGCTAACTAGTTTCAACATTCTGAGAAGGAGATTTAGGCGAGCTTGTGACAGGACTTTGAGCTCGGGTTGTGCTCAAACAGGAGGTCGAAAACAGGAGATAGTACTGATTCGAATCTGGCCTAGACTGGAAGGCCGTCGAATCAGTAATATTAACGTTCTACAGTCCTGATTTTCCCACTTACTCTGTGTGAGTAAGTTCCTCACACAAATTGTGGTCTATGGTGATTAGGGTTAAAAAGGATATCAACCCCTCCCATGAAAAAAGGTTTATCGCAAATTAGCTCATTTTTTCAATTACGGTTATATTTGTCAAGGAATAGAGGTGGAAGGTAGGATGGATAGGTGGTAAATATTATAATATTTGCATCTAGTTATAACTGTTTATAAGTGAAGGAATTTAACATTTTTTATTGGATATTGAACTAAATTGTCAATATATAAATATGTATAATGAAGCTAATTTAGTGAAATTACAAAAGTACTTCAAGATAGTAATGTCCCTCCTACCATCCATACATATATTGTGGTGGTTTAGTATGAAGAGGCCAATACCACTTAGTAGTGAGGGATGTGAGGAGTAGGATTATTATGAAATCAAATAAATAAATACAACATTATTTAACAGAAATAGTTTACAAAACCTTAGTCATACTATTAGAACTTCAAAAATAAAAGCCAAACTAATAAAGTAACAATTTTACAATACACTAAGATGTGAAGTATAATAAATCTACTTCCTTCAAAAATTATTAGGAGCAATGGCATTTTCATATCATTTAAGTTTCTTATAAATGAAAAAGGACATTGCTTTATTTATTATTTACTTATTATAAATCGTAAGTTTAAAAAAAACTCATATCATGTATTATAAGTGTGACGATGAATATGTTTAAGGCTAGAGTGTAAGAGAAAATTGTTTCGCTAAAAGAGGAAGCACAGAACGTTGTAATAGATTGTCCATTTGGGAGCCATTAAGTGATAACAGCAGATTAAAATTTTTCTCATTTTAAGATATTTTTAGGGGCTAAAGGATATTATATGATTTTACTTTTGTGTTAAATAACATGCATATTGTTTAGGTATCTCTGATTTGAGATCACTTTTCTCACAAATATTTATAAAACGAATTCTATAACAATTTTCGTTGCTTACGCTAAATATGTAATTGTCGTGTAAATCTACTCGTATCATTTTAATCAATAAAAAAATATAAAGCACATTTTTATATGTTTGTAAATATTGTGTCAAACTTTAAAATATTTCTTTGGAAAACAACGCTTATATTGTCAAATTACGTGTCCCATGTTTGTAAAAACTGTCAAAATTCCTGTCAATCTCTTTTTTGTCAAAGACACAAATTCATAGCACTACATTTAAATAAGGCAAGTATACCAACAATAATAAGTTAAAATAATGGTTTATTTAGTTTATGCAACTGAAGTTAAAGAAATAAAGTACATAATTGTGACGTGTTGTGGTTGTATCATTGTTACCTTGGCAATAACACTCATTGATACACTTTGGCAAAACAAACAAAAATAGTATTGTTATTTCTACACATTAATCTATTTGTTGCCTACCTAAAATTGTATTATACTTTATACAACCGTCTAATGGTAATCAATAAAACTGGAAATTCCAACCCTACCTAGATGCAGGAGGCTGTCCCAGTCTGAGTCAACTTAATGTATTCTTGATTGCTCCTGCACTTAGACCTCTCAGTCGTGAGGTTCTACACGGCGCAATCAACTAATGCTCAGACAGCTAATATAATCAGCGACATATTCACCAAGAAATAGAAATTGATTAATTTAAGTCTTAATAATTAGTAAAAGCCTAAAATAAAAATCCTAACGTGTAATTGTTTGAATGAAAATTTGAATGGAAGTATATTTATAGGATACCCTATAATGAAGTTGTTGGTATTGCTATTTACTTGAGTTGTTTATTTTAGAGATTTGTTTGTATTATAATAAGTTAGCTAGTTTAAAATAAACACTGTGAACACGAGAAAATACATGTTGAGCAGAATTCAAGATTTATTGAACTAAAAGGAGATTCCTTTAGTTGATTAAGGGAATCAAAGGATTTAAGGGATCACTATCATTGTACGTGTATGTGTGAGAAGGTGGGCCAGTACCATTGTATGGGGGGTCAGTTGGCTCACCTGTAGGAGTGGGTGGGTGAGTCAAAACCTCATTGTACGTGTATTGGTAGGTTACGAATCACTGCTATTGGAACACACTAGTTTATATTATAATTACTATACAATCATAGCTCTACAACTAGTCCATTTTATAGCTATTTAGGCTTCACAAGTTTTATAGGTAATCTATAAATACACGATACATAGGATCGAATCAATTTGTTATAACGATATAATTTAATATGAATCTTTCATAAAACTATTTCTATTACAGTAAATTTTTAATTTTTATGAATGAGAGTAAGACTCCAAAAATTACAAAAAATAATAAATAAAAAAGATACATTTATTGAAAAAAAATTAAATAATAAAAGCAAACATTGCCTTTAGAGAATCAACTATCATTTAAATAACATAATGAATAAAAAGAGCCAACTAAACAACCTATCTATATTTATTATATACAAATCGTAATAATTAATGAGTATTATATGTTATGTGTGGAACCAGTGAGATGATTGGAAAATTCTTACTTTAAAATAATGTTAAAAGTGGTCGAGAAGTAATAATTTGTTGTATTCAAAATATTAAAAATTTATATTATTCACATTAAATTTCAAACGGATGCAAATGATGATTTGGTTACGTCATCTAACAAGGATTGAACTTAATAACTGTTTTTTAGAAGATTTCTCTCTACGGACTTTACTACTATTGACTACTAAAATTGACCAAGGGATATTATTCATGTTATATTTATAACTTACTTTGTGGTAGTGTGATATTCATTTATATTACCTACATTAAATTGACCAAGGGATATTATTCCTGTTATATTTATAACTTACTTTGTGGTAGTGTGATATTCATTTATATTACCTACATTAAATTGACCAAGGGATATTATTCATGTTATATTTATAACTTACTTTGTGGTAGTGTGATATTCATTTATATTACCTACATTAATTTGACCAAGGGATATTATTCATGTTATATTTATAACTTACTTTGTGGTAGTTTGATATTCATTTATATTACCTACATTAAATTGACCAAGGGATATTATTCATGTTATATTTATAACTTACTTTGTGGTAGTGTGATATTCATTTATATTACCTACATTAAATTGACCAAGGGATATTATTCATGTTATATTTATAACTTACTTTGTGGTAGTTTGATATTCATTTATATTACCTACATTAAATTGACCAAGGGATATTATTCATGTTATATTTATTACTTACTTTGTGGTAGTTTGATATTCATTTATATTACCTACATTAAATTGACCAAGGGATATTATTCATGTTATATTTATAACTTACTTTGTGGTAGTGTGATATTAATTTATATTACCTACATTAAATTGACCAAGGGATATTATTCGTGTTATATTTATAACTTACTTTGTGGTAGTGTGATATTCATTTATATTACCTACATTAAATTGACCAAGGGATATTATTAAATATATAAAATGCTATTGTTTCATGTTAATGCAAGCATTTTAATTACTATTTTAAATCACCTTTTCTGTTATTTTCCGGTTTTTATACAAATAAAGTTTCCAGGTTTTTTCTAAAACATTATAGTTAAAGAAGGACAAGTATATTATTAATTTCAATGAGAGTTGGGTCAAACTACTGAACTGAAAAATAAAGAAATAATAAATTTAAATTTACTTATAATTATTGAACCAGACGGAATGAAGTACAGCTAACGCTGTTGTTGGGCTTATACTGTCTTCCGTACCATATAAGACGTCTTTATATTACTACACTACTAAGTTAATATAGTTCTTTTTAGTAAAACTTATTTTAAGTGAAAAAATTTTCCCCGAATGTCTTCCTGCTTAAAATTGTACTTTGTGTGATCATACTGTTTTTATTCCTTGTTTATAACAGCAATATAGTAAATCGTGTTGAACCTAATACCACTTTTATAAAGTTATAGCATTTTGTTATTTGACTTGGAGGGTGTGTCTCTCTATTTATAAGCCAATGGTCAAAGGTGTCAAGACTTTGTACCTGAGTATTAAATATCGTAAGTTCAAGTCCATATTGCTTGTTAGTTTTTATCAGTAATATTGACCTAGTGCTTTGCTGGTTCTTCCCATTTATTTTTGTTTTAAGTTCTTAAACAAATCAATAATGTATGAGGAATATGTGGTGGAGTAAGGTTAAATGGAAGATCGGCTACTCCTTGGAGAAGAATGTATTTCCTTACAATTTTAGTCCTCGTTTTCTCATGTCTACAAGTATGATACTGCGTTAACTGCAACTGTCAATCAAAATTAGTTGATTACAAGTTATGGTAGTAAAGTTATGATAACCAACTTTTTCTCCGAATAAAAGTACGTTTGTTATATGATTGTTTTCCTGATTGCAATTTTGGATAGCCGCAATTTCTCAAATAGGAGGCATTGTTACTTAAAAGTACTATAGTTTGGAAGAAAGATATTGTAAGATGGTTAAATAAGGTTTAAGTATTTTTAGTTTAAATGCAATCGTTAAAAGTTATTACGTTATTTAATAATAATAATACACGGCAATATTAATAAATAACTTGTATACATTATCTTAAGAATTTACACAAGCCTAAACATTCTAATTACACAAAAGAATCAATCTTCTGGTTCTATATAAAAAAATCAGGTGTGGATAGATCAACTCTGAAATATCATATCGTTAACTTTAGTGCAATGATATCATAATATTAAATTGGAATAGAGGTCCTAGAACAGTTGCGGTATTTCACTTCATCAATTTCAGGATATAGTCTGCATGTGAAGTGGATTGTTCAGAGGGATGAGTCCGATAAGGCTTGAAACTCTATTTCAAAACTGCCCTTCAACATCCGCCCTTGTTTAATTATAACCTAAATCAAGCCTTCCTCTCAAAATTTACCTCAGACGTAAGCTCTTCAAACTATTCATTATACTTAGCAAGTTTTAATCAGCTCTGGAATATACTGGCTTTCTGAGTAGGTTATTTAACAGACTATATAAATCTTCCATTTTTTAAAAATATTATAATGTATTGTAATATATAAATTATTTGATTATTTTATATACATGTTTTACATTTAATTTTAACCATTCAAATTATTAATTAGTTTTGCTATTCCTAAGATGAAATTCCTCCCTTTAAAAGTATTATGAGAAAAAAAAACATAGTTTAGTCATTTTATACTGTAGGTCAAAACAACATAAAACTCAACATTAAAGACGCCCTCAACTTATACTCTCAAATATTCTTTTACAAACAAATAATTACATATTAAATTCACCGATATTTAAATGGAATCATCTTTAGACTATTCAATACAAATTTCCAAGCCACCCGAAAATGTTTCTTAAAATCATAAAATATTTCGAACTCTTGTCAATTTAAATTAAATAGATATTTTTATAAATTAAATAATTCAAATACTTCAATAAATTGGCTAAAACATATTTTCAACACAATCTCAACGTCTTCCCAGTCCAATATGGCGTAAAAAAATATGTTTATTAAAATTAAATAAATGGTATGGTAAAATTTATAAGTTATTTGGTTTATTTAAATTATCTTCTGTCAAATTAAAATAACGCTTACAAGAATATTCCTTGCAAAAACTACTTGGGTAGATAGACAGTGAAAACGGTATTTTTGGTTGATCTGATACTTACTAAATGACAGATCTCAAAGTAAACAAGTGGTGTTTTATTTAAAGTAGGAAACACCAATCTCCTTTTCACACAACTCGGACCCATTCTCCATAGAATATTATATGTCCAAAGAACACACAAAATAACGAGGAAAACAAATACATTAAGCCAAAAATATGAATAGGAATGTTAAAAGTCCGGTTGAACTCGCTATGGTGGAGACCTTACAGTTGAACTAAAACTCGCTATGGTGGAGACCTTACGGTTAAACTAGAACTCGCTATGATGGAGACCTTACGGTTGAACTAGAACTCGCTATGGTGGAGACCTTACGGTTAAACTAGAACTCGCTATGATGGAGACCTTACGGTTGAACTAGAACTCACTATGGTGGAGACCTTACGGTTAAACTAGAACTCGCTATGGTGGAGAAATTACGGTTGAACTAAAACTCGCTATGGTGGAGACCTTACGGTTGAACTAGAACTCGCTATGATGGAGACCTTACGGTTGAACTAGAACTCACTATGGTGGAGACCTTACGGTTAAACTAGAACTCGCTATGGTGGAGACCTTACGGTTAAACTAGAACTCGCTATGGTGGAGACCTTACGGTTAAACTAGAACTCGCTATGATGGAGACCTTACGGTTAAACTAAAACTCGCTATGGTGGAGACCTTACGGTTAAACTAGAACTCGCTATGATGGAGACCTTACGGTTGAACTAGAACTCACTATGGTGGAGACCTTACGGTTAAACTAGAACTCGCTATAGTGGAGAAATTACGGTTGAACTAAAACTCGCTATGGTGGAGACCTTACGGTTGAACTAGAACTCGCTATGGTGGAGACCTTACGGTTGAACTAATACACCTAACGTTAAGACCTTTTTGTTGATCTATCATTTGTAATGGTACAAATATTTCAGTTGAACTAGTTGACACTGTGATAAATACCTCATTGTGCAATTAATAATACGTGTTGAACATCTACGTGCTAAGGCCAGATTTTTCAGGAGAACCTTCAAGAAGAAATTGTTCTCATTTCGGTAAATACTATAGTTACTTTACAAGTATATTACGTGTGTTATGTGTACAGTTAAATTTAAAAATTCCGATCTATTAAAGATTGAAGGAACTTATATTGAGAGGCTTTTTTTAATTAATTTGAATAATCAAAATAATATATAGGTTTTACTGAATCAAGCGAAAAACAATTTTCAATTATGTATTTATTAACATTTATAGTGTGATGTAGTTTAAAAAAATTATATAACTATGTTCCAACATATAGGAGTGATTAAATGTCTTAGAACGGTCTAATATGTTCTTTACTCGTAACAATACAAACATATCGCTGTACAGTTAAAAAGGGCATAAAATTGAACTTTTTGATTCAATCAATAGCTCTTGACCACCTCAGGGGGGTGGTAGTTTATAATCTTTGAAACCGAACTAGTTTGTACCGCATAAAGCTTTTGAAGTGTTGTTCGAATTACCCTTTGCTTGACCAGCCCTTTAAAATGATGTGCATATCAACCTACATTGACATTGTTCTGCTGACTCCTCGTGGCCTGTTCCCATATAAGAATATAGCAGGACATTGAATACATCTTAAAGTAGGTGTTTGTGTACAGTTATGTAATTTCATCATGAAGTTTTGTAGTTTCATCTAATATGGTTGCAATAAAATTAAGCCGTTCTTGAACTTGCACAATATAAGTATTGAACCTTTCGAGCGCAACCATTTTGTTAAGGATTAACCTTTTGAGGTATAATTTGTGGCATGATGTTCTACTAGTTTAAGACCTTTAAAACTCATTGACCTATACTTACTTTTAAGATTTTCATTCACGCCTTACGGGCCATTTCCCTGAGATGATGAACAGCTACTGATTTCATCAAAATGTTCAATTTTATGCTCCATGTCACTCCACAAAGTTCCTATGTTTACGAGTACAGAAGATATTTGAACGTTCTAAGAGTTTTCAGCACTCCTGTATAAAATATGTTATTGTAAAGGTGTTTAATAAAAACAATTAGTTTTACAGACCGTTACATTGTTAAGATACATAAAAAGGTTAAGAAGTTGAATTGTATTAGGTTTATTAGAAAAAGAAACTAAAAAGCATTATCTTAGCTGATTTGCTGTAAGTTTAGATCAGCTCAGTACTAGTTTTTAGCAAGACACAATCAGAAACTGATTCTTATACTCAGTGACTTGCTTATGTAGCCTTAGCTGTAGTATTAGCTCAAAGCTAATATGAGTTTTATTGATAAACAATTTATCAGCAAATATTACAAACATAAAATCGTTATAAAATCAAATTACATTTATAATTGTGAACGTAAAATTTGACAAACAATAATGTGTAAAGATTATAAAATTCTCTTGGCACTTTAAGTTATTAGTATATAACTCTCCCATGATTTCCTCATATCTCACGCTGTACATACGGATGGTAAATTCAGTACAGAAATGTATCACTCAGGCACTGGACATACTGGTGCAGTCCTATCACGTAGGTGTACTAAATATATCACTTAGGCACTGGACATACTGGTGCAGTCCTATCACGTAGGTGTACTAAATGTATCACTCAGGCACTGGACATACTGGTGCAGTCCTATCACGTAGGTGTACTAAATGTATCACTCAGGCACTGGACATACTGGTGCAGTCCTATCACGTAGGTGTACTAAATGTATCACTTAGGCACTGGACATACTGGTGCAGTCCTATCACGTAGGTGTACTAAATGTATCACTCAGGCACTGGACATACTGGTGCAGTCCTATCACGTAGGTGTACTAAATATATCACTTAGGCACTGGACATACTGGTGCAGTCCTATCACGTAGGTGTACTAAATGTATCACTCAGGCACTGGACATACTGGTGCAGTCCTATCACGTAGGTGTACTAAATATATCACTTAGGCACTGGACATACTGGTGCAGTCCTATCACGTAGGTGTACTAAATATATCACTTAGGCACTGGACATACTGGTGCAGTCCTATCACGTAGGTGTACTAAATATATCACTTAGGCACTGGACATACTGGTGCAGTCCTATCACGTAGGTGTACTAAATGTATCACTCAGGCACTGGACATACTGGTGCAGTCCTATCACGTAGGTGTACTAAATATATCACTTAGGCACTGGACATACTGGTGCAGTCCTATCACGTAGGTGTACTAAATATATCACTTAGGCACTGGACATACTGGTGCAGTCCTATCACGTAGGTGTACTAAATGTATCACTCAGGCACTGGACATACTGGTGCAGTCCTATCACGTAGGTGTACTAAATATATCACTTAGGCACTGGACATACTGGTGCAGTCCTATCACGTAGGTGTACTAAATATATCACTTAGGCACTGGACATACTGGTGCAGTCCTATCACGTAGGTGTACTAAATATATCACTTAGGCACTGGACATACTGGTGCAGTCCTATCACGTAGGTGTACTAAATGTATCACTCAGGCACTGGACATACTGGTGCAGTCCTATCACGTAGGTGTACTAAATGTATCACTCAGGCACTGGACATACTGGTGCAGTCCTATCACGTAGGTGTACTAAATGTATCACTCAGGCACTGGACATACTGGTGCAGTCCTATCACGTAGGTGTACTAAATGTATCACTCAGGCACTGGACATACTGGTGCAGTCCTATCACGTAGGTGTACTAAATGTATCACTTAGGCACTGGACATACTGGTGCAGTCCTATCACGTAGGTGTACTAAATATATCACTTAGGCACTGGACATACTGGTGCAGTCCTATCACGTAGGTGTACTAAATGTATCACTCAGGCACTGGACATACTGGTGCAGTCCTATCACGTAGGTGTACTAAATATATCACTTAGGCACTGGACATACTGGTGCAGTCCTATCACGTAGGTGTACTAAATGTATCACTCAGGCACTGGACATACTGGTGCAGTCCTATCACGTAGGTGTACTAAATATATCACTTAGGCACTGGACATACTGGTGCAGTCCTATCACGTAGGTGTACTAAATGTATCACTCAGGCACTGGACATACTGGTGCAGTCCTATCACGTAGGTGTACTAAATGTATCACTCAGGCACTGGACATACTGGTGCAGTCCTATCACGTAGGTGTACTAAATGTATCACTCAGGCACTGGACATACTGGTGCAGTCCTATCACGTAGGTGTACTAAATGTATCACTTAGGCACTGGACATACTGGTGCAGTCCTATCACGTAGGTGTACTAAATATATCACTCAGGCACTGGACATACTGGTGCAGTCCTATCACGTAGGTGTACTAAATGTATCACTCAGGCACTGGACATACTGGTGCAGTCCTATCACGTAGGTGTACTAAATATATCACTCAGGCACTGGACATACTGGTGCAGTCCTATCACGTAGGTGTACTAAATGTATCACTCAGGCACTGGACATACTGGTGCAGTCCTATCACGTAGGTGTACTAAATGTATCACTCAGGCACTGGACATACTGGTGCAGTCCTATCACGTAGGTGTACTAAATGTATCACTCAGGCACTGGACATACTGGTGCAGTCCTATCACGTAGGTGTACTAAATGTATCACTCAGGCACTGGACATACTGGTGCAGTCCTATCACGTAGGTGTACTAAATGTATCACTCAGGCACTGGACATACTGGTGCAGTCCTATCACGTAGGTGTACTAAATATATCACTCAGGCACTGGACATACTGGTGCAGTCCTATCACGTAGGTGTACTAAATGTATCACTCAGGCACTGGACATACTGGTGCAGTCCTATCACGTAGGTGTACTAAATGTATCACTCAGGCACTGGACATACTGGTGCAGTCCTATCACGTAGGTGTACTAAATGTATCACTCAGGCACTGGACATACTGGTGCAGTCCTATCACGTAGGTGTACTAAATGTATCACTCAGGCACTGGACATACTGGTGCAGTCCTATCACGTAGGTGTACTAAATATATCACTCAGGCACTGGACATACTGGTGCAGTCCTATCACGTAGGTGTACTAAATATATCACTCAGGCACTGGACATACTGGTGCAGTCCTATCACGTAGGTGTACTAAATATATCACTCAGGCACTGGACATACTGGTGCAGTCCTATCACGTAGGTGTACTAAATATATCACTCAGGCACTGGACATACTGGTGCAGTCCTATCACGTAGGTGTACTAAATATATCACTCAGGCACTGGACATACTGGTGCAGTTCTATCACGTAGGTGTACTAAATTTCAAGTAGTGACTCGATAAATATGCAAATGACTATACTAGTTTATTTACAAACAGTAGAAAAACTCCCCTGATAGTACTATTCACTATTTTTTAATATAGTATATTTCTGTCGCCCCAAAAGCACTTCCTTATTCACTCATGTCCTGACTTATTGTTTCTAAGGTTGTTAAAGAAAAAAAAAGCTTGTTTCATTAATATAGCATCCGATGTGCATTATTGATGTAATTCCAAAGAAGTGCGTCAATTCTTCAAGTGCTTCAATTTTTGTTTCCTTTGGTTACCCAATTGAATGGGTCTCATTCTAAAGTTAGGATCAATGATGAATAGTAGAATATTCACACATAATCAGGTATTTACAGTAAAATAATTTAGTTTTCACGGTATATTTATGAGGTATTTGGTGTTCACAGTATATTTATGAGGTATTTTGTGTTCATTATATATTTAAGAAATATGTGATAATCGTAGTCATGTATAACAAATTGAATTTCCTTAAAATTACACAATGTGTGTTAATTAGACCTTTTTAATTTTTTTTTTTTTTTTTACAATATTGTACCCTACCTAAGAATTATACCCATTTTTTTTAGTTGAAAAGGTGATATACTTAGGCTATGTTTTAATGAACTAAGCCAATTTTACTGCTATGTCAATTGTTGCCATAAATATTTAAGAGGAGCTTCTATAACTTAAATCTAAATGGAATGCTATACTTCCGTAACATATGTTCATACTGCTACGTGCTATAAGTTTTTGGACAGGATGGTTTTGGCAGTATAAATACAACTTTTTCTATAAGTATTAATTTAGCCCGTTATCGTAGACTGTAGAGCTCATGTAACTGGGAAGTAGTGTTTTGTAATATTTTACTGCAAGAATATTTTAACTATTATAAATAAATTCCTTTTGATTTGATGCCCATAAAACTTTGAAAACTACTCGTATTCTACGCTACTGATCAAAAGTACACAACAATTTGAGTTTGTAGAAAAGTTGCAGTTTATAATTAATGGCTTACAATGTTTATAAATGTAATACATATTATATAGATGAAGGAAGCACGTCTGAAACGGAGTGATGTGGAAAACTAAGGCCATTTAGATTTATTGTAACTACATTATATATTTAAGTATAAATATTTTATTTCAATACATACAGGATTTATTTATATAGAGGATGCGTGTGACTGTTGATGGCCATGACAGAGATATGGAACAAGGATAGCAGCTTCAATTAACTCGACAAAGGGCTTTTAATGAGGTCCAGTGGTTTTTTATGAATCTGTTGAGGTATGACAGTCATAACAGAAACCCATTCGTAAGTTTGCTAGCCAAATAGGTCATAAAATAATTATTTGTTTAATTATAGCTACATAAGGTACCAACAATATTCAATACGTAATAATTAGAATATAAAATATTAATAAATTACAGAGATATACTAGTAAGGAAAATGATGCACGTACATTAAGTTTTCCTCGCTTGAAGTATTACAAATTTTAGTCAGATTGCTATAAAATATTAATTGGTTTTAGTTTGATAAATGTACTAAATAATATTTTTCAAAATAACCTCATCAATAAAATAATATAATTACAGTGTGTCAATGTAATTTAAATTAAGGATACAATATGAACTATGCACGTGCGAAGAATTGTACAAAATGTAATCAAACTTAGAAAATAAATTACAAAAATGGTATAATTTATTGTGTTTGTGTGAAATGTTTCAGGTCATACAGTATTAAAACTCACAATGCTAAATAAACGTGATATTGATGATGGAAATAAGCACATCTGAAATAAAGTGACACTGGAAACTAAAACTGTGAGCGTCCATCACGTCTTGAAGAGCACGTACAAACTTGAGCAAAGTTATAAAGTAAATCCTTTGCTTCATATAGTTTGTTGAACTCCTCCACCTGTTTCTCTTTTTTTCAGATTTAGAACAAGCTTTTTGCCAGCCTCAAAAGTACACATACTTCCCCTTTTAGTGTTATAAATAAATGTCATATAGTACAAATAAACGTCTCACAACACAAATATTTTACAATATAAGCACAAATTGGACAAATACAATAGATTATACGTACAAAACGCAGAAGTATACTGCTTTATAAGTGCAAAAAACACAAATATACAACAATAAAAGTACACAACGCACCAATATACTAAAATTGCAATAAAAAGCACACATGTACATTAAAATATAAGCACAAAATGCAGAAATATACAGCCGTACAAGTAAATAATAAAAATATACAGCACAACACAAGTATAAAAAGTGTAAATATATAACAATTATTTAAGTACAAAATGCATAAATACTATAGTGATCGAATACGAAATTACAATAAATCGTTATGTATTTTGATATATTTGTAAATTTTGTACTTGCATTTAATTATATTAGTGCATTTTGTGCTTATATTTTAATATATTAGTATTGTGTGCCGTTTAATCGTACTGTATTATAAATAGTTAAAAAAACTATTAATAAATGTTATATCATAACATTTGAGTTATAAATATTATGGCTGATTTAAAATCATACGCATATAGTTTGTTTTAGAAGTAATAATTTTCGTCATAAAATGGCTGGCTGGTGATTTCTTATGGTGTAGCTACAATATTTAACATTGACTGTACCTACATGCAATACCAATGAATAAATATTTTTTTAAACATGCATTTTTCCAAAATACATTGTTAAAATACATTGTTATTGTTGTAGTGGTTAAATTAAAATCACAAGGATATAATATAAACCAGTTTTGTTAAGATTTGCTTGATTGACTTTTTAAACTCTGATTTATATTTATGTGTTTCACATTAATTGAATTACACAAATTCTAATTCGTATTCAATAATTTGTATCTGTTTTTTTTTAATTTTCTTTTTTTTTTTTTTTTTAGTAATTACCTTATAATTTTATTTGATGAAGTGTAAAAATAATTATTGCGATGTATTATTCAAATATAATATCGATAATGCTTAGCTGGCCAGAAGCTATCATTTATAATAAGTTATTCACAAGATAAAAACTAGTCTTCACCTAATTATAAATAAAATGAAAATGTTTTAGAACCCTCGTACATAATATTTAGTCTTGGATATAATTATAAACGTATATAAACTATTAATAAATGTAAAGGTACGGTGTGTCACAATTTGTAGTAGGAGCGACTCTCACGTGAATAGGCAGCATTGCCAGGTGCGTCTCAACAAAAATGATAAACACAAATAAATATTTATACTGTACACAGATAATATAAGTGGAACTAATACAAGAAATATATGATACTTGTATTCCTTATAAATAATATCAGTTAATCTTACACTTAATTAATTTGAAACAATTTAAATAACCATGTATTTAGTGTGTTGGTACAAGTTACATTATTTTGCTATACTAAACTAAATATTAGTTTTATATGTATAGCTTACACATTTACTTTCTTAAATATATACATTATATTTTATACAAATACATATAAATTTTTTTAAACAACGTAACTTAATAGTTACAAACAAGGAAATTTATTTATATCAATTAAAAAAAAATACTGACAGTGTGGATATCTTAATTTTAATGTGGGAGGATACTAAAAAGTTAGTATAATAAAAGTGAAACTACGATAAAATACTATAAAACAATCAATACTTAAGCCATCCGAAGTAACACATGTATACACAATGAGATATATTATTTTCACTTATAACGGAAATTATTGTGCAGTATAATAAATAAAATGTATATGTTAGAAAATTGGATTCCAAACTTAAAGTACATGATTACTATGATTTAGGGAATATTAAATGTTGATAAATGGTTGTTTCAGAACATGGTTGTTGTATTATGAGGTTGAACTAGTTTCCTAGTCTACTGTATATCTACCTCCAAAGTCATCCAGTGAATTATTGCTTGACATAGTTTGAAACAATTCACCTCAAACTATGTCTTAACACTTCATAAAACAAACAGCTTAATAAATTATTCCTTTCAAATTGCTTTGAACAACTGCCATCGCTGACAAAGCAGCGTGAATTGGTAACAATAAACAGTTTCGAGTTCCCTCTAACATTTCGAATAGTTTAAGTCAACAGTTCAAAGTGGTTAGCTGACCATTGTTTTACCTAAGGGATTATCGAGAAGAACCATCCTGACGACTGATGTTCAAACATAATGTTATAGACACGTTAATATATTTATTGTAATATACATATCATATTTCAGAATAGTGATGCAACATATGTACATGTACCTCTCATAATTTATATTGTATATATATTAAGTTATAATACAGGTGAACTATATTTAAATGTTCTTAAAGTTCCAGGTAAAGGTTTTAATGAATATAAATGATTTCTCACAATTTTATTATTTGATTTTTTTTACGATACTTCATCGTATGGGTCTAACCTAAATGAAATTTTATTATTGAGTGTTACCAATAAAAAGTTTTATGTTATTTTTTCCAGTGAAGTGAAGTCTTAATTGTCGTGAAGTTGAAGACAATAGACCCTTTTGGTATTCTAGCTGGAGGCAATGTGGAATATTCTCAGTTCACCAACAATGGTCCTACTTAGTGCCTGAACTTAATTATTGGGATGTAGCATGTATAATAATGAGACACGGTCCTTTATTTGTAAAAATGTAGCCATAGAATTTTAACAAAAATGTATAACACTATATATCTATTTTATTGAGTAGAATTTATTTTTATTATCAAGTCATGTTCTTTTACTTTATACTAAAAAGGAGTTTTTAAATAGCATTAGGAAATTTTATTTACTTCGTCATTTGTGTCCAAAAAAATTGTTAGTTAATGTCTATCATTCATTGGTTGGTTCAAGGCTGGTTGGTTCAAGGCTTACCTATGGAATATCTTGCTGGGGCGGTTCCTATTCTTATACTCTTTATCCTCTAGTAATTCTTCAAAAACGTTTCATGAGGGTAATTTCGAACAAGGGAAGGTTTGGACATGCATGGCCAATTTTTCTTGAACTTGGAATTCTTCCACTACGCCACTTATATGTTTATAAGGTCTTGAAAATATTTTTCATTAGAAGCACAGGGTTTCATGTATTACTTATATATTTGATATAATTTTATATATTTGATATCTTCTAAGACCAACTTACGGTCTGAGAATATATCAAATAGTTTCTGTACCAAGATCATTTTTAACAGCTCATCAGTTATTTTATAGTAGTACGGCACCACGACTGTTTAATATCATTAACCCTATGATAGGAGATTTTACGACAGTTTGTCAATATCTGTCTAAGTTAAAAAAGTGGCTTTTCTCACAGGAAAATCTTGATAATATTTTAAAGATTATGAGGTAGAGTCTTACAAGTTGTCTTATTATTATTATTTTCTTGTAGTTATTTGTACTAAACGCTATCCCTCATGCCTAAAGCGAGGATGTTTTTATCAGTTTCGCTGCCTATAGTTTATTTTATTATCTTGTATTAGTTCTTATTCAATAAAATTTGATGAAAATAATTATTGGGCTTAAATATAAACATAATCAGTATATATGGGTTTATATGTGTTTGAATATGAAGTTATGTATATATACGTATATGTATATGTGTGTATATATGTGTGTGTGTGTGTGTGTGTGTGTGTGTGTGTGTGTGTGTGTGTGTGTGTGTGTGTGTGTGTGTGTGTGTGTGTGTGTGTGTGTGTGTGTGTGTGTGTGTGTGTGTGTGTGTGTGTGTGTGTGTGTGTGTGTGTGTGTGTGTGTGTGTGTGTGTGTGTGTGTGTGTGTGTGTGTGTGTGTGTGTGTGTGTGTGTGTGTGTGTGTGTGTGTGTGTGTGTGTGTGTGTGTGTGTGTGTGTGTGTGTGTGTGTGTGTGTGTGTGTGTGTGTGTGTGTGTGTGTGTGTGTGTGTGTGTGTGTGTGTGTGTGTGTGTGTGTGTGTGTGTGTGTGTGTGTGTGTGTGTGTGTGTGTGTGTGTGTGTGTGTGTGTGTGTGTGTGTGTGTGTGTGTGTGTGTGTGTGTGTGTGTGTGTGTGTGTGTGTGTGTGTGTGTGTGTGTGTGTGTGTGTGTGTGTGTGTGTGTGTGTGTGTGTGTGTGTGTGTGTGTGTGTGTGTGTGTGTGTGTGTGTGTGTGTGTGTGTGTGTGTGTGTGTGTGTGTGTGTGTGTGTGTGTGTGTGTGTGTGTGTGTGTGTGTGTGTGTGTGTGTGTGTGTGTGTGTGTGTGTGTGTGTGTGTGTGTGTGTGTGTGTGTGTGTGTGTGTGTGTGTGTGTGTGTGTGTGTGTGTGTGTGTGTGTGTGTGTGAGTGTATGTGTGTGTGTTCATGGATCAGTTAATTATTAATGTATTTGATTATTTTAATTTTATTTATTTATTTAGTTTTATTTTTTGCACAGAAAATATTAAATAATCAAATGGTTGTGTTATTTTGTTTTTCCGTATCTGTTAGTGACGGTCTTGCTGCTAGTGCACAATTGTATTATAATTTAATTCAAGTGATAGCGATCCCAACACAGGATACCTAGGGGATCCCTATTTTATTTTGCCTTAGTTTAAATTTAATTAGTTTATAATAACTTGTATTAACTGTTCTGTAAAAATTATAATGGAAATGTTGTAATTGTTGGCAAAATAAAAAATTATTCTATTCTATAAAAGAAATTGGGCCTATAGTCAATGGATATGCATTGAAAATACGTATATTGTTATAATACAGTTCACAAAAAAGTATCTATGAAGAAAATAACTGCAATATATATATAAAAAAATGTAGTGAAGATAAACACAGTATGTAGTTTAATATTTATGTAAATTATTTATATTCAACAAGTATTATATGTCGGTAGGCATTTCATATTTATAACCTCTCAAAAAATTTTTATAAACGTTAAATATTTTCATAAAAATATACTATATAAATATGTTTGATTTATGTAAAAACTCATGACACTAATAATTATAATTAGTAATACTAAGTTTATGGTTAGTTCTTAGTCATTAATGTTACTTCTCAATTTATTTTTCCTACAATATTTATTTTATTTGATTTTTGTAAACTTTCTTTGAGAAAAAGTATAATACAAATGTTATAACTACATAAAATAGAAATAAAGAAAAGTTTAATTACTCCCCTTTAAATTCAGATAAGTGTACAGGAAAATAATTTGTGCTATGAATAAATATTCTTTTTATATTTTGGTTAAAAAAGCACATGAACAATCTAGAATAAAGTTGAACTTTATATAAGTTGAACCATTCAAGGTAGCCTATTTTTTTCGAATGAAATATGTGTATTGCAGGAGGCAGGAGGTATATATTGCCATCTATATGTATCCTAGGATATGTTAATAAAAAACTTAACACTAGGATAATTGAATGATTAGTGTTGACATATCAATATCAAAGCATCCCTTAAAAGTAAGGGTGGAAACCTCAGACTGATAAATTGAGGCCATGTTTCCAACATCATTATGCAACACATTGTAACGATTAATAAATATAAAAGTCATCGTCCAACATAAATCTATTTCAATTCCAGTAATCAATATAAATAAGTATCTCGTGACCAATAGACTTCAACACTAGCCGCCCCAACAATACCCACCAATAGACTTCAACACAAGCCAACCAACAATACCCACCAAGAGCAATCAGCACTTCATCATTGCCAAGAGGTAGAAAATTAGTATTATTAGTATACCAGTTTAGTTTACTTCCTTGTGAAAGCTTCAAGTCTGGATAGTTGACCGAAATCAATCACAAAAGCTTAAAAGTTAAAGTTCATCTTATTTTACCAGGCGAAGTTTAGGGCCCTCTCTAACACTTAACCTGGGGACCAATGTCTTAACGTGACTTCCGAACCACGGGAGCAGCAGGGCAAAAATTGTTAGTGGTCTTACCGGGAACCGAACCCGGACCATTGACGAGGCAAGCCATCGCCTTAGCCCCTTTGCTCCGGCCGCTCCTAAAGGTGTGCCTTTTGTAAAAAAAATCATGTTGAGTTAAGTTATCCTGTTTTTTTATGTATACCACAACATTATGTGGATATGAAGAATGTATCTTACATACAAAAGGAATGATAATGAAAACAGTAAAAAAATTAATCAGTATTATATTTGTTCTCTCTTTATATTATGTTTGGATCAGATGTGAAAGGAAATGGTAAAATAACCATGCTATTGTGTTATTATTGATTTTTCATGAAAAATTCCAATCTAAAAATTATAGATAGTTTAATTTATTTATTTTTACAACTTATATTTCACCATCAACATTATTTTATTGTTTTAAGGAACGTATAATAATTTGGCCTTGTTCGTGTTTAAAGGAATCTCATTGGAGTTGTGATCAGATTGTGTTAGTTCCTATTACATATTAAATATTCCACTAAACATGTCCTAAAATAAATACTCTGGATTAATTCAATCCCGACTACTTTCACTGTCATAAACCTTTAGTATTAAGATATTGGTTTATAGTCCGTGGTTTTTATAATTACTGTAATAGTGTTTGCTTTCGGATTGTTTAGTGCGTAATTAAGAAAATAGTTAAAAATTATCTTTCTTTATTAAACGAATCTGAGGATACGTGTATGCACGTGAGGATCTACAGAAGGCATTTAAGAACACTGAAAACTCATGCAGCTTGGTGTACTCTCTCTATCATTCAAGAAAAGAGAAGTGGGTAAATACAGTATAAAACCTAAATTTCACCAGCAGCAGGAAGCAGGTTCGGTCTTCATATTCCAAACTCCACCGGTAAGGCTATGGAAATATCACTGGGTTTCACCAAATACCTATTACAAATCAAAACCAATGAGGCAGCCACTGCTCTGCCTGTTGGTAAGGCAGCCGGATTGGATGATACAATTTATACATCTTCCATAAATTGTAAAACTTTACGGTAAAAAAGGAAACCATTGGCTTTTAACAAGTAATTATAAGCCTAAAGCTTTTAAAGGAATTAAAATAGTTGTTTTGAAGCAAAAATAAAGAAGTGCTAAAAGTTATCGCCCTGTAGCTCTTTGTGTCTGCTATAAATTAGTGGAGAGTCTGATTAACAACAAAATGTCACTGATTCTCAAAGACAGCATCCCTGTTGAACAAATTGGTTCAGACCTACTGGAAAGTTTAATTGCATCGAGGTATTTTCTTTAACCAATTTAATTGGAAATGAATTTGAAAATGTGCTGTGTAACATAGATACTCCAGATATAAAATGCAAACAGAGAATTTAAAAGATACTATCTACTCCAAATCATTCCATTGTTCAAGATAACCCACAACGTGCAGGGTGACAAACGTATAAAACCACCTCTTTGACTAGCTTCCCAGTTATTCTCAAGGGAATATTTGCCAAAAACCAACTGGGCGTTACCTTTGGATATATTTGACGGACGGAACAAGTTTTTGGTATCCATTAGCCATAGGTATGACCATTAGCAGTATAAGGAAACTTCCTCGTAAGGAATGGGTTTTGTTAAATTAGGACTTAGGACGGGTGTGGGTAAATGCAATTAGTGGAGTTTTAAGTGGAGAATTGTAAGTGATCAGTCATTTTATTACGAGACAAAGTTCAAACTATGGCTACATAGTTACTGGTTGTCCTTTGCCATCTTTTCACGTTTCAGCTGGTCTTCATTCAATGCGATAATCAGGCGTTGAATGGTTACGAGTCCTGTATTTATCTATGTGACAGAAGATCAATATTTATTAACTCAGACAAATTTATTTTGTACTTAAAATTGTGTTTTCTTTAGATATTATTTACTGGTCTCATTTTTGTGTTATTCTTACTCCATATTGATTGTTACCTAGCTCTGAAAGTCATATTATATACTGTACATTTTTAAATATAAATACACATATATGCTTCTATGTGTAAATTTTTTTAATATTAGTTCTAAAACCTGTTTTCTCGCATAGAAATAACGACTAATAGTAAATTGGTAGAGTTACTATTTGTTTAACTTGCTCATAAATCGATTGGAGATATGTTTCACGTGTGATCTTTACACCATTCTAATATAGAAGAAGCAAATATTTAGTAGGTCCAATCTATACTATTGAAATATGTAGTTTTTTTACTAACTATGTATATAGTCTAAAACCTGTATTTTCCATTGTCAAGAAACAATGTTAAAATTTATTGGTTCTGAGTTCCAGTTCCACCCCTTCCCTTGGATATACTTACTCAATTGATCGGAATAATTTAAGTTTTTAAATAGAGTTATCTGTAAAGTGTATCTGAGAGAGCAGAAACTCGCTCAAACTTAGAGTTATTTATGTAATGGAAGATGGATGTCCCCATTACCCGGGAAAGGAATTAAATGACAGGATAGTATGTTACACTTGACTTTCTATTTACATTTAATCTGTTATGGCTACTAAATATAAGTACAATAATATTTGGTCTTTGTACTCTCTAGCTAATTAACTAAACACGATGTTGTAAAATTAATGTAGCTTGTTTAACTGTACACTCATTTTAAACTGTCTCATTTAAAAATATGGTTGCGAATTTACATATTACAGTCGTTTTTAGTAGTTTAATTAAAATAAATAAATGACAATGTTAAAACTAAACATAATCTTTTTTTAAATATAGAAGTAATTTAGAAAGATAATGAAATTAATCCATCACATAAACTCCAATGATCCAAATAGGCCTGTTAAGATCGTATATAAAAACAAAATAAATAAATAAATCTCTAATGGAACTCTCGTGTAACATGAGCGATATAAGTTCTCACACACGCGAACAAACTAAAGTTGAGACAAGGATTAGTTACAATCCTTCAGTAAACGAAGCATAACGTACTTAATTAGCATAAACACCATTCTTAAATTAACCATGTATAATAAACATGTACATACATTTATTGCAAAAATTGTAATTAAACTTGATTCTTGCAGGCCATATATAACATTACTTGGCCAGACAGAGACTGATAATGAGACGGTTACCTTGAATAACAATAAGAGTACAACAACTTTATAATAATTATTATGTATTAGATTCACGTTTAATGTCATTCCAAATTTAAATTTCACATTTTAAAAAATCATCACATGTTTAAATCAAACTATTTTAACAACTGAAAAACTCCCTTGTAATAAAAAAGAAATCATCATCACATTTTTGTATTTTGTGTATTTTACGTTAATAATTCTTCTTCTGTAGTCAATATAAATATATGTTAACTACTTTAATTATTTGGTTCTTAAATCTCCTTAACTCTATGAATTATAATATCTAATTATTGTGTCTGAGTTACCAGTATACGGAAAAAAGGAAAATTAACTATAGTCGATCTATTTTAATGGTATTAGAGAATTATACACGCCTAAAATCCCAACCAGCCACACTAACTCCTAGACGTTGCTGGTCTGCTCACTCACTTTGTCCCAAAGACGACGATGGCCTGCTCACTCACTATTAACCCTTCACTTTGATGCACTTCTCACTCAACCTGACCCCTAGACGTCGATGAACTGCTCACTCACCCTGACCCTTAGACATCGATGGACTGCTCACTCACCATTACCCCTTGACTTTTATGTACTGCGCACTCACCCTGACACCTAGACGTCGATGGACTGCTCACTCACTTTGTCCTAAAGATGTCGATGAACTGCTCACTCAACATTACCCCTTGACTTTGATGGACTGCTCACTCACTTTGTCTCAAAGACGCCAATAGACTGCTTATCCACCCTGACGTCTAGACGGCAATAGACTGCTTAGTCACCCTGACCCCATACAGTCCCAAAGACTTTTAGATAGACTGCTCAATCACCATTACCCCTTGACTTTTATGTACTGCGCACTCACCCTAACCCCTAGACATCGATGGTGTGCTCATTCACTTTGAACACTAGACATTCATGGACTGCTTACTCACTCTAACCCCTAGACGTCGATGGAGTGCTCACTCACTCTAACCACTAGACATTGATGGACTTCTCACTCACCCTAACCCCTAGACGTTGATGGACTACTCATTCACTCTGACCACTAGAGATTGATGGACTGCTCACTCACCCTAACCCGTAGATGTCTAAGGACTGATCACTAACTTTACTCCAAATACGAACTATGGACTGCACACTCACTATTAGCCCTAGACGTCGATGGACTACTCACTCCCCCTAACCCCTCGACGTCAATGGACTGCTCAGTAATCCTAACCCCTAGACGTCGATTTACTGCTCATTCACTCTCACCACTAGACATTGTTAGACTGCTCACTCACCCAGACCCCTAGACGTTGATGCACTACTCATTCACTCTGACAACTAGAGATTGATGGACTGCTCACTCACCTTCCCATAGACGTCAATAGACTGCTTATCAACCCTGAACTCTAAACGGCAATAGACTGCTTACTCAACCTGACACCTAGACGTTGATGAACTGCTCACTCACCCTGACTTCAAAACGTCAGTAGACTGCTCACTCGTCCTAGCCCATTGACTTTGGTAGACTGCTCACTCACTCTAACCACTAGACATTGATAGACTGCTCACTCACCCTAACCCCTAGACGTCGATGGACTGCTCATTAACCCTGACCACTAGACATTGATGGACTGCTCACTCACCCTAACCCCTAGACGTCGATGGACTGCTCACTCACTCTAACCACTAGACAATGATGGACTGCTCACTCACCTCAACCCCTAGACCTCTAAGGACTGATCACTAACTTTACTCTAAAGACGAACGATGGACTGCCCACCTACTATTAGCCCTAGACGTCGATGGACTACTCACTCGTCCTAACCCCTCGACGTCGATGGACTGCTCACTAATCTTAACCCCTAGACGTCGATGGACTGCTCACTCACTCTAACCACTAGACATTGATGGACTGCTCACTCACCCTAACCTCTAGACGTCTACGGACTAATCACTAACTTTACTCCAAAAACGAACGATGGATGCGCACTCACCAATAGCCCTAGACGTCGATGGACTGCTCACTCACTCTGACCACTATACATTGCTGGACTGCTCACTCACCCAGACCCCTAGACGTCGAAGGACTGCTCACTCGCCATTACCCCTAGTCGTCGAAAGACTGATCACTCACTTTGTCCTAAAGACGTCGATGGACTGCTCACTCACCCTCTCATAGACGTCAATAGACTGCTTATCCACCCCGACCTCTAGACGGAAATAGACTGCTTACTCACCCTGACCCCTAGACGTTGATGAACTGCTCACTCGTCCTAACCCATTGACTTTGATGGACCGCTCACTCACTCTAACCTCTAGACATTGATGGATTGCTCAATCACCCTAACCCCTCGACGTCGATGGACTGCTCATTCACTCTGACCACTAGACATTGCTGGACTGCTCACTCACCTGGACCCCTAGACGTCGAAAGTCTGCTCACTCACTTTGTCCCTAAGATGTCGATGGACTGCTCACTCACCTTTACTCCTATGTGTTGATGTACTGCTTACTCACCATGACGCCTAGACGTAGTAGGCAGAATCTGAAGTTACCCAGGTAATAAGTCAAATTTATTACCTCTTAACAGCACACAAATAACTATTTTTATTTAATTGAAGTTTAATTTTAAGTGATTTATTTTTTAAATGCAAATGAAATTATTCATATAATTGATTAGTATACGAATTATTACAACTCATTTTTACATTATAATATAAATGTCCATACTTTAAAGGTATATTGACAGTACATGTATAGTTATATTCTTGTTATATTCTATACATAAAAGTTTAATGAAGAAAATTAAACAGCCTTGATTTGGACTTCAAGCTTTTACTTCAGAATAATTACTTCCAGGAGAGTTTTGACTCTTCTTACGGTATTTTGTAATATCTTAGCTCGTAGTGTGCTAGGTATGACCTACAAATGTGTTTTTACGACGATCGTATGTATGTATTTATGGGAAGTTTTTTAAAAGTAGAAGTCCTGTAAATTAACTGTTTCGGTGCCATTTTAAGGAGTTCAAATGGCATAAAACTTAAATACCTGATTTTATTGTTTGCTATTCTTCATTTGCTTTTATTTCAATAACTCTTCATTGTATTTGGTACACTCTTTAGTATAAAACTTCAATATGAGTTGTTCTGAGAGTGTGATTTTATCACTGGAGTAGGAGTGTGTTTATGTCCTTACATAAAAGGGCCCCTGCAGGACCCTTCTACAACAGGTAACAAACCGAATATAACAGTTTGTGAAATGCTGTGTGCGTATGGAAGGCATTTCAAACATAACGTATGGAAGGCATTTCAAACATAACGTATGGAAGGCATTTCAAACATAACGTATGGAAGTCATTTCAAACATAACGTATGGAAGGCATTTCAAACATAAGGTATGGAAGGCATTTCAAACATAACGTTATGAACCTAAGCTTTGTTCACAGGACTAAGTGACTTAACAAACCTGAATGATCTGGTACAAAAATTAATTAACAATTTTGTTCTACGAAAAAAATAATAAAAAATATCTGTTTAACAGGATTATACTTTCAAATACAAATTCACATAAAAACTGGATATATTTTATGAGAATATTTGATATTGCCAATTATTGATGTAAAACTATTAGTAAATCTCAGATATTAAAAGTATTTAGTTTTTTATAAATTGAGTTTTTAAAGCTATAATTTATTTCAAATAGTAAATTATTGCAAGACGAGATAGTAAATCGTATAGCTATTACCAAAAATAAAATAAAAACATTAAAATGTATTGTTAGTATAGAATTAAATAAAACCATTTTTTACTTTACAAACTAAGAAAGTTTATTTTAAAAAAGGTCTACATTTGTACGTCTTATCCTGTAAAAGGCGCATATTTTACAATGAAAATAAATTATTTCTACAATAATCAATTACTTCTAACAGTAATTTTATTTATAAACACTAAACAATTAAGTTGTGACTTTTTATTTTCATAAAATGCCTTTTTAGAATGCAGTATTATTTTAACTGCCTATAGTTATGGTTTTATAGATGATATATAATAATACATACAAGGCAAAATATGGGATTTACCGCATGTCTTTCTAGGCATAAATCTAACAGTTGGACGTTGAACTTATATGTACTAATCTAGTGCTAGCCTTAGTGACTTGAATCAGAAATGTATTATACCTGCACCTTTCAACCATTCTTACTTTAATTAGTATCTCATAGTATATTGATAACGCTAAAAAGTCAGTTTTAGTGATTTTTTACAATAATAATTATTTTTTTTTTTTAAAAAAGTCTGGTCTTAACTCTTTTGGCATTTTAGTTTAGCTATTTTTGTAAAGAAACTTGTTATGTTCTTTTTCAAAATTTTCTTTTATGTTCATTTGTTCATTGCAATCATCTAATAAAGTTAGAGTATTGCTATGGAATATATTAAAGGGTACACTTTATACGGTCCCAAAACCTACGAAATGTATCAGTACTTGGCCTACTTTCCTTATTAATTGACATAAGAACGAACAAACAACTTGTTGTACATGTTTTTGCAACATTTTAAATATCAATGAAAAAAAAAAAATAAAAATGCCTTTATTTATGTGGCGAAGTTAGGACTATTTAGTCCTCTCTACCACTTAACCACAAATAATCAAATATAAATGTTTTACACATGTTCGAGATACATTATTTTTCATGGTTTGATTCATTTTAACTGTATGTAAGCCTGCTAGGTTGGATTTACAGTTCAATTTACTAAATGTGATTTCCTTAATGAGAGAAAGACACACAATCAAAGTGGGTGGATTAGCCATTCATTAATTAGTCTAATTCAACAATAAATTTCATTATAATTAAGAGCCCAATTATTTTTGCTTGCTGAAGGCAATGAGAGTCTGGCTACTGGCAGTAATGAAAACCTAGCATTGCTTATGACCAATCAGTGCATATTTTTTATAGGGAATTCGAAAGAATTTATTACAGTGATTTTGCCACTCGCATCCTTAAAAATGCAAAAACCTTTATTTAGGTAAAGCATTTTCACATTAAATGTTCATTTTAAATACTGTGTCTGTGCATTTCCTACTAAACAAAATGCACAAAATACATTTAAAATGGTAAAGTTATGACGTAGGATAGTTATAAGTTAAGTGTTTAGGAAATGTACTTTACACTGTATACACCCAAATGCATTTCTTAAGAATGCGTTTTTTAAGCTATTAAATTTGGCTATCTGATTGTTTTTATGTATATAGTTTAAAAAATATATAATAAATGTTCATATGTCTATTTTTCAAAAACATATTCATGCCATTGTTAGTTAGTCTACTTACCTAGACTATCTTTTACTGGTCAGCTTTATTTGTAAGCTAAGGAAATTGTTTATAACAGACCGGAACATGTTGTAAAATAGTCACGAACGTAGATTAACGTCATGTACTTTATTTGATTTCTAACTAAATAAATCATAAATACATAAATCATCAAACTGGCATTTATTACTTATTCAAGTAATTTACAATTTTAAGCCATTTCCTGGGTTAAAACACTTTCCTACGTGACTTTTAGGCAGAACGTGACTTGCAAGGAAAGACACAGCTTATGGCTAATACCCTTTGATTTATTTAAATTTAATCAACAAAGTTGTGTGCGTGCGCGTATGTGTTTTTTTTTTTTTTATTTTAATAATGCAATGTGATTTTTTTTAAATAGGAACCTTTGAGTTATAAGGTTTATAAGAATTGATATTATAGTAGAACTCATAACACTATATTTGTATTAAGCTAACCTGACATTTGTGTAAATTATAAGTCATTCTACGTAAATATTTGTTTATAAACATGTTAAAACAATATCAGCTGAACCGTTTTTGATAACTATGAAATAAAACATTAGTCGATCTTCCCAATGTTCCACTTCAACAGCGACAAAACACATCTCATAAAACTTCCCGTATCTGTGTTCAGCTACCAATGGATCCACCTCAAACAACTTCTTTATTGGTTTAGTTTCTAACTTTTATCGGCATACTTAAGATAATCCTTTGAATTTGGCATCGACCTGTTAAAGTTATTATAACGTGAATTGCTTGTTTAATTCCAGTACTAAAAATATTAATTGATAGATATAACATATTATCATGACGTACTTTAATTAATGGTTGCTAGATTTATTGGTGTAAACAATCAGTGAATCAAATTTACAGCTAGGATATAAAATGTCACAATCTGTAAGTTCATATAACTACCAATATATATGTTTAGTTACTGCTACCAATTAACATATGAGTTTACAAGGAAAAATATTGAAAAAGTTTACAATGAAAAATATATTTTTTGCTAAAATACTAAGTTAATTAAAATGTATTTCAAACGGATTCAAATATTGACTCAGTTATGTAGTAATTTAGTTATAATAACATTACTTTTAGTATATAAATTATATTTACGAATGAATTAAAGGCTCAAACTACCCTATAGTTTGTTTTATTCTATACATAGAGCATATTATATGAACAGTTATGCAAACTTTATTTTGTTATACCATTTAAATAAAGTTAACAAGAAAAAGTAATATAAAGCAGTGTTAATGTTTCTTCTGGCATAACATTTATGATTTTATAACTCACTTGAAAAAATTTAAGACTGATGTATGCGAAATTATGTTATTTCGAGAATTGATATAGTATAAATCTAAGTTATAGACTTTATACTGTTTGTTATTGACTATTACCTGATACCCACGCATTCTTTGTGATGTAATTTGACTGTAGATGATACGAATTTTTATTCCTATAAAATTAGGACTTAAAGTTCATTTTAAAATCAAGAATTTCTTGTTTTTAATATTTCACATGACAATGATTGTACAGCAAAAGAGTTGAACTTAACTTTAGTGACTCACACTTTAATGCTACTTTTTAATCTGCCACATCTTTGTGGGAAATGGAATTAATTATGTTTTTAAATGTTTTGTGTCTTGTGAGTATAAGTTATTGGCTGACTAGTGTTTCATGCATTATGTTTACAATATATTTTAATGATACAGTAGTAGTCAACCTTCAAGAAAGTACTTGTGATACCTAATTCCTATCACTTGCGTGGTGGCTCAGTGGCTAAGGCTTCGGACTGCGGAGGGCTAAGTTCAAGTTTCGAATCCCCATTAAGGCAACGGTCGGTACTTCACTCGTTGAATAAAGTTCACGCACGGGCCTGTAGGCCCATGTCAATTTGCGAGTGAAATTTAAAAAATTAATAAAAAAATTTTAATTTCCTTGGTTTTTTTTTGTATTTATCAATACAAAACTTAGTGTTACTGTCAGTAAAATAGTCCATACGTTATGAGTTGTGTATTTAGAATACATTTTTACAATAATAGTTACCCTGCCAGCGTAATTTGAGTGTACAGTGAAACACACAAATACAGACTTGGTATTTATGAGTGTTGGCCAATATAGGCAACACACAAGCAATGACGACACCTGCACAAAAACGAAATTCAGCCGTGATTTACTTACTCCTGGAAACACTTCAGTTCGTTAGGTTGTGTGTAAAATCTCCACCCTTCTCCCCCCCCCCCACGTACACAACCTCCCTCAACCCTCAAACGCCAATTTCCGGTTTGTTGCCCATTGTGGTTGGGTCCGGCGAGAACCCTTTTATGCTTGGGAATAAACAGTCACCGCAGTAAAACCTAACTACCCCTTGCCGATCCTTTGTGAATAGCTTGCATGAAAGATTAGAGCTCAAACCGTTACAGTTTACAATAAGAACTAACGAATTCCTCGGATTAATCTGATTTGTGGATTGTTTCCTTGAAAAAACGTTTAAACTATTAATTAGGTCCTATATTTACCGTGCAATATTTATTTTTAAACTTTATAAAACCAGTTGAATTTTTAAGTAAAAATGGTTGATACTTCCCTCTTAAAATGTATTTGCTAATTATTTTAATACTAAAGACAGTTCAACTAATTATTTCTTGTTTGTAATCAAGAATGTATATGATGTTCCCTCAGCAACTTCCATGAATACTTACCCATAATATGACTTAATTGTGAATATCCATAACACTACAATACAAATTGACAATTCCGTAAAATTTCTTTTTTGTTTTTGTTTTTTTTTTAGTCTCAGAGGTGTCAATTGAACAATTTGTTGAAATCAAAATCAGAATTTTCATATATTGGTCATATAAATATTTTATTATAAAACTTATGAATAGATAAATAATATTAAGATCTACAAACTATATATGATTAACGGTCTGAATTTCCCCTTGCAATATTTGTATTATATTATGCTCTGTTATTGATTTCTTAAAATAATTATCATTTGATTAAAAAATAACTCTGTACTATGGATAATTATCGAATTGCAAAGCAAAACTCATTTAGTTCAATATTACAAGATTTTTCATATTGGGTAGATATTTTGTATTACCATTACTACTAATGTACTTAATATTATTAATTTTATTCGTTTAATTAAATGTACTCATTTAAAAAAAATATATTAAATACAAGCCATTCAAGGAATAAGATCCACTGATTTCTGATGGGAATCGTGGTAAAAGACACGACGCATTTTTGAAGAAAGGAACAAATCGTAGGTGAACCAATACACTCAAGGGACATCTGGAGGTAGTACATTGCACTGGCTATTCAACTAAAAGCTGACATGTGGTTGGACGGTCTTTAGAATGTCTACATACAAACCTCTATACCATCCAGTCAACGGTATACTTCACTTAATGTAGACTCTCTGAGAGCAGTTAGGATTGAATGAGTGTTTACAATATAAATTGTCCTTAGATAAAACCGTATTCAAACCAAAGTGAATGTAAAAGTACACTATAATATGGATAAACGATATTAAAACCTTTTGTATTTACTGGAATATATTTTTAATCTTTCAATAAATCTTAAAAATATAGACTATTTTGATAAAACTTATTTGAATACATATCGACTAATAAAACTGTTCTTTGTTTACATGAAGAAATTTTTAATAGCATGACATACTGGTTAGAACTTGACAATATAAAGTTATATATATATATATCTCAAACTATGATAAATATGAGGTATTAAATAATTTTGTTGGTGTGCTCTTGTATTTTCAACACCTTAGTTATTTAACAGTATATTACAATTATTTGGCATTAACTGTAAATTTTGTAAGAATTGAATTAATGCTTTGGATATTCAAAACTATAACAACCACTAATAAGGTATATGGTTCGTGTCATGCTCAGGAGCTACTTAATACCTTAATTTAATTTTAATACATATCTAAATATTTATTTATATAAAACTATTCGTTCCAATTGCTTGTTTCGTAAATGAGGAACCAACTTGATAAAGACCGTCAACACAGTTCAAGACTATGATGGAAATATCATTTCTGATTAAAATGTATATAATTACTCGCTGCGCTCTGTACCGGGTCGTTTGACCGGTACATTTTGCGACTTGTTGTCGTGGTTTGCCAGGCTTCCAGAGATCGCTCGTGCGCTGCGAGTTGTTTACTTTCGTGGCCGTTGGCTCCGACTCTATCGTTCCTTGTTCCAGTTCACGGTTTGTCAGATTGGCCTGTCGTTTGACTTGTTCTCCGCCTTTCGTCATGACATGTTTGTTGGCTAGAGACTCATAAACGTAAGTGTTCATTTTTGTAATTTCAAATATCTAATCACCCTTTTGGTGAAAATAGTTTGTTTAAATAATAATAATAATCGGGCTTATTTGTTATGTTCACTGTATTGTTAGATTTGTGTTCTTTGTCTCGATCTTTATCAACCTAGATTCGAGCCCATATGCTAAATGTTACCATTTTACCATTAATTTCTTTATTATCTTTTTTTTATGTTCAGTGTTAGCTCTATACAGTTTTTATTGAGCCTTTTGCTGTTGGAGTTACCGATATTTACCATATTTCTGTTCATTGACAATAACCTAGTCTATTTGTTTAGTTTGATTTTCATTTTGTAGCATATTGCTTTTCTGTGCCAATAGCCTAGATTTTCAGTTTGTCATTTTCACTTCCATATATTTAATTTGGTTTAAATCTAATTTTCTAACAGAGTTTTGTTAACCTAAAATTAATCTTTTATTATCTAGTTTGCTCTAATCATGTTCTTATTTGATCTTTTCCTGTTTTGTTTTCCCGTATCATGCACCTGTATATTTATTAGTTTGTTATATGTATTATTTTGTTTTGTCTGTATTGTTTTTAATGTGCTGTGGTTTGGCCTTGCAGTCTAGGGTCCTGGAGTGGGACGTTTTGACCCTCAGCCTGTCATCCGGGCGGAATTCTACTATCCACACTGCTAGCCTGGCCTGAAGACCATGTGTAAAGCCTGTTGCTACCCTGCTGCCCCACCTACATCTTTGGGCTGGGGGTGGTAATTTTGGAAAAAAGACAAAAGAAAAAAAAAGAAATACAAAATAAAAAAAATAAAAAAGGAGGAATGTTGTGCGGAACTATTTAATTAGGCCTAGGAACTGGCCATGATCTGGAACGATTTTTGGGTCTAACAAACAGGCCATGGGACTTATACATATTTATTTAAAATTTTAAAAAGAAAGTTTTTTAAGATAACTAAAAAACATTTATGTTAATATTTATTGTTATTTATCTTAAATTAGTCTATTTTGTTGTTATATTTTTTTAAATTTTATATTTGTTAGGTCCCTTCTGTTAAATTTATGGTATTATTTCGTAGAGTGTATTGTTGATGTCAATTTGTAATGAAACGGTACCATGTTGTATATATTTTTTTAATTGTTTAATTTTTAAACATTCACCAAAACGGGATTATTTATTGTATTATTTCTTTAACTTCTTATTCGGAGCTATCCAAGGACTCCAGATTACTCCTTGGCCTTGGTGGAATCATGGGATGTGGGCTAAATTGCCGGTTAATTGGTGTTGTCTAAAGTTTTATAAATTCTTCTTTGTAAGTTTTCTTAAAATGTTGTGTGTGTCTCTAGTAATTCTGCAGATAGGCACATGTGTTTGAAATTTTGGTATTTTTAGCGTTTGTTGTTTTCGTGTTAGTTTGTTATTTCTTGTTAATTTTGTGTAGCTTGTTTTTTCTTAAGTGTAATTTTGGATATTGTGGCCTTCTGCCGGTTTGTTGAGAATATTAGTTATTTTTCTTTTAATAAATTAGTTTTGCTCAGCTGCCGAGTTGCCATTTGACCCTCCAACTGCCACCCTTAATCCTATAGCCTGACTGGTTTTGAGCCATCCCCTTGTTGGCACGACTACCAGTTTTGGTGGGGAGGATGGGTCTCAGCTCGTTGGGAGCTATGGCCTCGAAACTTGCGATCATTTATCTTCCTCTAATTATATGTGGTATAGTAAGTATATACTTTACATAGACTAATTGTAAAAATTTTTGGTATTTTACTTAAAATACCTTAAAATAATGCAAAACTGTGCCAAAACAGAAAATCTAACATTCACTCAGATAACTAAAATTCAGCTCATTTCCGTTTATTCCCTACCACCACTTTTATTGTTTCCGTTAATTTACCACTGCTTGATAAATACTTTATTGCTCTAAAAAACTGTTCCCTAGTTTTTTTTACGTCCACTGTGGTATTCCTTATCCGCTAGGAATCCGATTTCACTGTTCTTATCTTATCGCTTCCAAATAACTTACACAAGGAGAGCGCATCCGGTGGTAAGTCAATAATTGGATTTACCAGTTTGTGATCAACTTTAGTTGCATACTAACCTTACCCCACCAGAACTGACCTGACCTAACCTAACCTAACCTAACCTGACCTAACCTAACCTGACCTAACCTAACCTAACCTAACCTGACCTAACCTAACCTGACCTGACCTAACCTAACCTAACCTGACCTAACCTAACCTGACCTAACCTAACCTAACCTGACCTAACCTAACCTGACCTAACCTAACCTAACCTAACCTGACCTAACCTAACCTGACCTAATCTAACCGTAAGTTCGATAAAAAAGTAGTGGTAGTGAAGTAACGGAAAACGTTCTGGTAGTTAATTAACGGAAAAGGTCCAATAATTCTTGTAACAATTCGCAATGTTGTTATAATACCTGCCATTGAATGCTTATATTGTTCAAAAGTATGAACTTTCATAAGGTTCTAATTATTTTAATGGTGAATGGTAACCAAATCTATTATTGACTAGTAACATAATACTTATGATCTACCTCAATTTTCTCGTACTTCTTTTTGAAATAACATTTCGTATCCTGCATCTAAAGACTATAAAGAATATTTTTACTATTTCCTTAATACATTAAATTGTGAGAATCTGTAATCAGTCATTTGAATTTAGACCTATTTGGCTTTTTTACTTACAGATGAAGTGTAATAATTAGCTGGAAGCCCGTATTGGTACTTATTCCTTACGTTTAAGATATGCATCATTGTATATTTTAGGACCCTTCTACCACAAGTGCAATATCATCAGGCGTTTAAAACATTATTAATTTCTTGAACAATGGAAGAACAATGTCCGTAAGGAATTATAAAAGTTTCTGTTATTTCCAAACTTAATATTTAATACAACCATAGTCTTCATACATTACATATATTGCACTTTCCTTAGCTTATACTATTTATTATTTATTTGTAACCAAATACTATACCAAAATCATCCAAGTTAAGTGAAAATGTTCGTTGAACTATATAATACAAATGTTTTCTTATCAAATTTATATATTATACAACCGTCTGATATATTATACAACAGTTTGAATGGACTTAAAATGTCACGTCAGTTTATAAAACAAACATAATTGGACCAGAGTAAAGTACCTGCAGTGTAACTGGTGTTGAAGCTTGGGAATATACGATTAATATGTTGTGAAGTTTCTAATAACTAACTCTACAGCATATTTAACATAGTTATATAGTTAAAACTCTAGATATAGTACATTTAAATAGTCAGGGTACGTATAAAAAGTATTTATTATCGAATAACGCTGTTTGGATGGTAGTCCAAGGAATACACTGTCCATACGTTATAAAGTGAAGTGTATCAAAAAAGATACTATGAGTGAATTTAGCTGGTAAAACAATTATAATGTTTATGATAATTATAAGGTTTAGGCAAGGGGACAGTTTAAAAATCACGTTAGCTTTTGTGAAGCCCCTTGGTGGCCAAACAATACCGACCATTTATTTTGGAACATCTAATTAAAATCCATATTCAACAAGCAAAGGTCGTAACAAAACCATAGGTCAGTAAGACATCATATTTCTTTAAATTAATTTATTAATTTAAAGAAATAATAAATTAATTCATTCCTTTAGTCCACTGTACATTATAGGTCATTTGATTTAGTTTTCTTCACTAATGAACCTATGTACAATATTTATTTCTTATTTTATGTAAATTTAATAAAAATAATAGAATAATATTCCACTGTAAACTCTGCTCAGTCCATGCAATTTATATTCTTTAAATTATATTTACATTGGTATGTAATTTATGATAAAATTCAACTATTAATTCATTATTACATCTTATTAAAAGTACTAATGCATGGACTTTGATTAAAACTGGAACCCCTTATACTATTTTAATGATTTAATTGTAAGGTTAATTCTTCCTTAATGAAGTTAAATGATTTCCATTTGAGGATTCTTTATATATTTTTGTATGATACCCAACGAAGTGCTAAATATATACAACATTGATATATGAAATGTTGCTTATGTAATTAACTTTCTCATGTAATACCAAATTAAACTAAGAAAAGTTATTTAGATTATCCAAGAGTAGAAATATATTTGTTGTTGTAATTTGAGACCTTATTTACATGATGGAATAATATCATACATTTTTAGGTAAATATTTTACATATACTATTTTACTTTTTAAATCATCTCAATGCATACAATAAATACTCAGTAATGATTCGATTAAAAGTTACAATGGTTTTATTTTATCAAGGAAAACAATACAATTTGGGAAAGACGAAATTATGACAAAAGCACAGATCTTTATCACATTTCCAGACAATTTATCAGCCCTCTATTTGGCAACTACGGCAAAACGTCCTCCGCAGTGGTAATCATTTACCGGTACATTGCAGCCAATTTACCTTACTCTGAAATATAATTTCTCTCTCAGAGCAAAGAAAGTAAATATTATCAACTGAATTATTTTATGCAAAGTAACTTAAATGTCTATTTCTACATAATAATTTCGTACGCACTACTTATAAATATTTCTATTTATTCATTCTTCTATACAGTTGTCTTATGTGGAAAAATGTTAGAACATTTCGAAAATTATTAAATACATTTACTCTTACAATAACTATTCATTACTAAACTTTATCGATACTGGCAACATGATCCTGATATCTCATTGTATACACATCATATAAGTTATTCATAACTATGTTTATAAGAATTAAGTCAGACTATGTTTTACAAAAATGTTAGTAGATTTCCTCTCTTGGCATGTCCTCTTGGCCTCTTGTTCATCTCATAAGTGTGAGAATTGTGATTATGAAACAAACTGTCATTGGTTATGTAAATTAATTTACATGCGTCTTGTGAGAGAAGGCCACTTTTGAGTGTCTTCACTTGTATCCGGCCACTCTTGAGTGTCTTCACTTGTATCGGGCCACTCTTGAGTGTCTTCACTTGTATCCGGTTACTCTTGAGTGTCTTCACTTGTATCGGGCCACTCTTGAGTGTCTTCACTTGTATCCGGCCACTCTTGAGTGTCTTCACTTGTATCCGGTCACTCTTGAGTGTCTTCACTTGTATCCGGTCACTCTTGAGTTTCTTCACTTGTATCCGGCCACTCTTGAGTGTCTTCACTTGTACCTGGTCACTTTGAGTGTGGCGAATATAATTTCTTATGAAGATTTTATTCAAAAAAATGTAAATTAATAGTAATTAATAGTAATTAAATGTAATTTCCTTTTAGTTTCTTTAATGTTAAGTTTTCACTGAACATTTCAATTAAAATGCTTACGTGTATTTCTTCCGTCTTAGTGTTTTTGTACATTTTAATTGGTTAGATGTAGGTTATCTAATGATTAACTCATTTGAAGCTTACATTCTACAAGTTATAATGTAATTCATTAAATGGCTGAGCAAAATTAATGTGAAGTCGATAATATTTTCTAAACTAATGTCATATTCAGCAAATTTTGATTACCTTGTGTACTATTTTGGGAATTATGATAGCTTACCTCACAGTCAAAGAAGCACTGACTGATATTTGATTATTATTTTTGTAATCAAATAAGACATGAATTTATAATGGCATACATATGGCGTAAAAATAATGCGTCTTTAATGAATTTCCTTCCATACATTGTTACACACTGAGGCCCGTCATCAATTAGTTGAATGGGAAATGTAATAAATTGAATGGTTTCTGTTAAGTTAAAACACATAAACCAATACCAGTACGTCACATACCCACGTTTAGGTGGGAAGTTGACGATCAGTTATTCAGTGGTGTTGAAAATTACTTTGTTTTATGACAAGATTATTAAAGCATAACTTTATTTGATAAATTATGAAAACCATAACATTAGAACTGTTTCATGTAAACACTTTAATTACCAAACACTATATAATGTTTGTTAAATGTATAATCCCTTTAGAGGAAATTGGAAGTCCCACCAATCTAATGTGTTTTTCTACATGAAGTAAGCTTGTGTACAGTAATAAATTGAAGCTAGGAACTCTCCGACGTTGGGAAAAGCCTGGGCTAATAGTATGTCTCTTAAGTGGGTCTTAAATATTTTTGAATCTGGAGTAATTTTTATTTCTTTATGTAAGCTGTTAATTAATTTGACACGCACCTGCGAGGGCACCATTCTGTGTTGCCTAGTACGGTAGTCATCGCTGCCTCTAGTATTATGATTATGTAAGTCACTGCCCTTTATCGGGTTGCATTTGGACATACAATATAAAATTGTTTCTAGAATGTACAAGAAAGGCAGAGTCAACAGCTTGAATTGTTTGTATATTGGTTTGCACGAAGAGTCTCATTGTTAAACTGAGAGCTGCTCATTAAATTTGCAATAATTCGTACTGCCTTCTTTTGGAATCTAAATAGCCTCAAGAATTCACTATTTACACTAGTTCCCCTAATCACCTATCCATAGGAAAGGTGAGGGTAAATGAGACCCTGAATAGTACCTGAATAGGGCAGTATTTAGAGAGAGTCCTCAGAACATAAATGCCTGAGGATAACTTAGAGCATACACTATTAATATGGCCATTCCATGTAAACCCTCTGTCGAGGTATATTCCAAGGTTTGACCCATACACGTACAGTGGTACTGACCCACCCGTCCACACATACACGTACAGTGGTACTGACCCACCAGCCCACCCATACACGTACAGTAGTACTGACCCACCAGCCCACCCCTACACGTACAGCGGAGCGGTATTGACCCACCTGCCCACCCATACACGTACAGTGGTACTGACCCACACGTCCACACATACACGTACAGTGGTACTGACCCACCAGCCCACCCATACACGTACAGTGGTATTGACCCACCCGCCCACCCATACACCTACAGTGGTATAAAAATTCACTGATAAAAATTACTGGGCGAGCCGGTGGCCGAGCGGTCTAAGGCGTCAGGACTTTGAGCTTGGTTTAGAGATACTGGTTCGAATCCAGACCGGATTTAAAGGCTTTAAGCTTGGTTGCATTTATGCTATCATTATTTGAGCATTTATAACTTTAGTTTTCAGGTACAAGAAGAAATAACTACGATATACGACCAATGTGGAACATATATAACCGATGTATTTTTATCACTTTGTGTCCAATAAGACTTAGGTTGATGGACTTTTAAAGTACAAATTGTTTCTAAATCTTCGAAAGATCACAACACACTAAAACATGAATGAGAGGAAGGAGCTAAATCAACAACTTTTTATGGGGGCCTACTAAATGGTGGGGGGCTGTTGATATAATGCTTAACTTGATGGTGAACAAAGTAAGGTCTGGGCTGTTTCTTTAATTTTACACTCCACAATGGAGGACTGGGGGGGGAGTTGTAGTAGGTATATATGACGTAAATGGACTGTTAGATGTTACGATACGTTCTTGTAACACATATGGCTAATAAATCACTATGCGTACATATAGTCGATTCTGCTAAAAATACGTATGAAAAGGTTATGAGGGTATTTTACACATCTACGCATTCAACTCAAGCATAGCTTTAATTCCAAATATGAAGTTATTTTTCGAGTTTCCCACGCTATGGCAGGTCCAGCAACTTGTCAGTTCCTAACCCACCCACCCATAAACTTATTTTAGTATTCTGCTCCACCATGTCTGTTCCACAAGATACCACTATTGTGGAGTGGAGTGGTATGACCCTCTCGTTCATTAACGTTGAAATGTCCAATAAATAAATCATTTCGCCCATATAAATACAGTGGTATTGACCCACCCACTCGCCCATATACGTGCAGTGGTATTGACAGGAAACAAATCATTCCGGGTAAAATTGTTGCTGTTTCTATTTATTCTGATCTATTTACCTACAAAATTAGTTTGTGCTTGTTTATGAATTTATATAATATACGAACTTTTTTATTTATATACAATCAAATACCGAGTATCCATAAATAATTAAATAGATTTTCAGTAACCTCATTACAACTTCATGTAAATTTGTTTATACAATTTATGAACTTTTCTTTGAAATATACTTAAAATAAAATGTCATGAATGTAAGAATTGGATTACCAAAAATACTTCCCAAAAACAAGAATTTCACAAGAAATCATATTTATTAGAGAGCATGATATTGGTTCTCCTAGATCTAGTTCCAATTGACCATTTTATCTTAGTATTTTAAAACAGACACAACGTTTTTGAATATAAAATATATCTTTTACTCCCATTTAAGTAAAATTGCTTGTACCCCTCTAAAACAGTTTACAATGAATTAATTATTTCTTACTAAGGGAAAATACTAAGTAATTGATTGTCTCTCAACAAGAATTTACAATGGTATACAAGCACCATTGTTACAAAATAATATAGCGATAAACCGTTTTCAACGTTTAATGAAATCGATCACCATAAAAATGTGCATGGTTTGTACTTTTACTATAGTATATTTATCCTATGTTATGTTTGCTTATGTTGCAAAAATAAATGGACGAATATCCTTCAAGGAATCATCAAATGACTGGATTTCATATTATTTGAGATATGATGGGATTTCTCCACTTCACAAAGTGAAGATAGTGCTTTTGTAACATGTCACATTAAAGGTACAAAAGATGAAGAATACACTGACTTCAAGACTAATCTAATACAAAAGGAATCCTTATTTTTTCCACTAAGAGGTAAACAATGTAGTCTTTAATTCTACATACATTTTATATACATCAAGGAAATGCAATGTATATTCAATATTTGCCTTAGGTAGAATGTCAGTAATTACACGTTGTATTAATTAGGGAAACACAACCAGTAACGATCGCGGTTGAATATAAGGTAAATGTTTTATGAATACTACATTTATACTATCAGATGCTATAACTGAGTATTTGAAACACTAGTAATATTATTAATCAAATACGCCTTTCACTGCCTTCCTTCCCTGCTCCCTTGCTCCCGATATCTTAGTCGGGAAAATTTCCAATAGCGTGTGCCCAGAACTCTTATTTTCCCTAATGACCTCAACTATCCCCAAAAGAAACACTTTTGATGTAAAAACCTCCACTTGTTTGTTTTTTATTTTATTTTTATTTATTTATTTATTATTTTTTGTGCATGATGGAAAAGCAATAGGTATATTTAAAATAACGATATTGCGATAGTTAAAAGCAAATACAAATTTACAATTATTCAATTAATTCATAAGCAAAATGTAACTGTTAAAGTCTCCATAACATTCAATAAAAAAGGAAATTGATGGAAGAGAGCAAATAATTTATTTAAACTATGAATGATTTGATTATAATTCTTCTAAAAACTTAAATACAATGCTGACAGAAATTTAAATTATTGCAAATTTACTACTCTTAATAATTTAGGTGAAGTTTCAATTTTAGTCAAACATACACAATAATTCTTGTTGTATATCAAAATACTAAAAATTATACTTATCTATAAATATCTTACAAATATTTACAGAACGTTTTTTGTTTGGTTTTGAAAACAAAAATTACTAGAATCATATACATCATAGTTAACCTGTTAAAAATCATGGCATAATAAAGTACAACAATTATAAAGGTACTATATAATGTCTCATAAATATATCTTGTCTCATAAATGATTTTCAGTTTGTCATTTTCACTTCCATATATTTAATTTGGTTTAAATCTAATTTTCTAACAGAATTTTGTTAACCTAAAATTAATCTTTTATTATCTAGTTTGCTCTAATCATGTTCTTATTTGATATTTTCCTGTTTTGTTTTCCCGTATCATGCACCTGTATATTTATTAGTTTGTTATATGTATTATTTTGTTTTGGCAGTATTGTTTTTAATGTGCCTTGCAGTCTAGGGTCCTGGAGTGGGACGTTTTGACCCTCAGCCTGTCATCCGGGAGGAATTCTACTATCCACACTGCTAGCCTGGCCTGAAGACCTGTTGCTACCCTGCTGCCCCACCTACATCTTTGGGCTGGGGTGGTAATTTTGGAAAAAAGACAAAAGAAAAAAAAAATACAAAATAAAAAAAATAAAAAAGGAGGAATGTTGTGCGGAACTATTTAATTAGGCCTAGGAACTGGCCATGATCTGGAACGATTTTTGGGTCTAACAAACGGCCATGGGACTTATACATATTTATTTAAAATTTTAAAAAGAAAGTCTTTTTAAGATAACGAAAAACATTTATGTTAATATTTATTGTTATTTATCTTAAATGAGTCTATTTTGTTGTTATATTTTTTTTAATTTTATATTTGTTAGGTCCCTACTGTTAAATTTATAGTATTATTTCGTAGAGTGTATTGTTGATGTCAATTTGTAATGAAACAGTACCGTGTTGTATATATTTTTTTAAATGTTTAATTTTTAAACATTCACCAAAACGGGATTATTTATTGTATTATTTCTTTAACTTCTTATTCGGAGCTATACAAGGACTCCAGATTACTCCTTGGCCTTGGTGGAATCATGGGATGTGGGCTAAATTGCCGGTTAAGTGGTGTTGTCTAAAGTTTTATAAATTCTTCTTTGTAAGTTTTCTTAAAATATTGTGTGTGTCTCTAGTAATTCTGCAGATAGTCACATGTGTTTGTAATTTTGGTATTTGTAGCGTTTGTTGTTTTCATGTTAGTTTGTTATTTCTTGTTAATTTTGTGTAGCTTGTTTTTTCTTAAGTGTAATTTTGGATATTGTGGCCTTCTGCCAGTTTGTTGAGAATATTAGTTATTTTTCTTTTAATAAATTAGTTTTGCTCAGCTGCCAAGTTGCCATTTGACCCTCCAACTGCCACCCTTAATCCTATAGCCTGACTGGTTTTGAGCCATCCCCTTGTTGGCACGACTACCAGTTTTGGTGGGGAGGATGGTTCTCAGCTCGTTGGGGGCTATGGCCTCGAAACTTGCGATCATTTGTCTTCCTCTAATTATATGTGGTATAGTAAGTATATACTTTACATAGACTTATTGTAAACATTAATATTGTAAAAACATTATTGTAAACATGCAATAAAAATATATATTAGTCAAATCCAAAGAAAAACTTTAATAAGATTAAAAGAACACAAATATCATTTTAAAAACTATCCAGAGGAGAAATCAGTATTAGCAAAACACTGGACAAATTTCCAGCATAATTTTACAAAATGTAATTTACTAAAATAAGTTCTAAATAAAGAAAAATATGATGCTTATGAAAGCTTATTTATAAAACATTCAAAGAAATTCTTGTTAATAACGAGCCAGGAACATTTGAAAACTCACCACTATTATTTTAAATTCATAAAATGTTTATATATATATTTATTGTTTTCTTATTTAAATTATTCTATATGTATTATTTCATTTTTATTTTACCATGTGTTTTTCTAATCAATCAAATGTAAACAATATTAATTTATTTTGTGTGTCTGAAGATGGTAACTTTGTTACCAAAAGGCCTAACAAAATTATAAAACTATTTACTGGAGTGTTTTTTTTATCTTATAACATTAAATGTATTTACTTATTTATTTTATTTTTTCATTAGTTTTGGTGAGTTTATATGTTATTTTGTAGGTTTCTCGTTGTATATTTTATCTTCCCATATGCTCTAGTATATTATTGAAGAAACAGCTGATATTTATTAGGTACGTGTACTTAAACCTTTCCTTTTGATGGGTGAGACATATTTAGCACATATTCTCGTATTACTTGTAAGAGAAGAGTGATGATGTTACATATTTATTGTGATGTTGATGTACCAGGCTTACAAAGTACTGACTTGATAAATAATAATATTTTTTAAATTTAACATTGCAAGCTATTTACATGATAGCCATTAGTTTAATTGAATAAAGTAAATAAAACATACTTATATTTTATTTTAAAGTTACCAAATATATTGTATTTATACTAGGTACTATTCGGGGAATGCAAAATACAAGGCCACACTTTCGTGTTAATTTATTCAGTAATTACCCTTATAAAAGGAATTCAATTAGTGGCCTCTACAATTAACTACCCCGGGGGAAAAGGTCCAGTACAACGGAATCTCACAAATGGTATTTTTTAACAGAGTTCTGGTTGAGAGCTGAAATATAAATTGCTAAATTCAAGCAATGTTTTCATAATAGTTTAGTAATATGAAATAAACCTTTAAGTTTTTTCTATTAATTTTAATGACATAAATTTAAAAATAAAGTATATTTACATTGTGATAATGATTTCATAGAAAATACTTGAAAAGAATAAACTATACCATAGTAATTTGAGCACTAAATATAGAATATATGGGTTCCAACCAATCTTCATAGTTTACCTTTTTCGACTAGTGCTACTAGTTGAAAAAGGTAACCCCTTGAGGACATTTTTTCTAAAAATTTAAGCAAAATATTAAACATTTTGTACACCACAAACGATTTATAAAATAATATTCCTACGTACTGTTTTCTTCCGAACATAAATATGACATCAAACTATTCATACAACGAATAATAACTGAGATATTAAAAAAAG
>JAQJVL010001159.1:205000-243420 GCA_035578905.1 Stictocephala bisonia
CACACACACACACACACACACACACACACACACACACACACACACACACACACACACACACACACACACACACACACACACACACACACACACACACACACACACACACACACACACACACACACACACACACACACACACACACACACACACACACACACACACACACACACACACACACACACACACACACACACACACGCACGCACGCACGCACGCACGCACGCAAGCACGCACGCACGCACACACACACACCATATATAATTTTTAAACTATATACATCATATAAATGCCTAAATATCTAGTGAGAACCAAAAATCTTCCTCTCAAAATGCCTTGAAGATATTTTAGTTTTTCTTGATCATAGTGAAAGGAACAGGGGTGACAAAGCATCACAAATGTAATAAAGTTTATTCCAATAAGCTATAAAAGCCTAAGAAACGACTTGATGAGTCACAAAAGTAATATTGTAGTTGATTAATTCGCTACTTTCTATTGTAGTTGTTGGACAAAAGCAATAAAGTTTTTCCCAAAACGCCAATAACCTTTGATCTTGATACTATGGAATTGCTCAGTTATAGATAATGAAACCGTATTTCATCAAGAAGTGTTTAGTCTCAGATGATTGACATAGAATTGTTCATATCATACGAGGTGTAAAAAAAGTTTATTACAAGTTGAAAAAAACCCTTTTGAATATAAAATTACAATCCTACCGTATTTATAACAGTATTTTTCTACTGCATATATAACAGTACAATTAATTGTAACATGTAAGAAATATAACGACTTATGAGATTATATTTCTTAGCACTATTGCTTAAGTTATAGAGATTAGTTTTATTATTTTTATATAGTTTGCAGATTCGTTCACATTTGTTAGTATTTCACTAATAATTAACATTTACTTTAAATTAATTTGTATTTAAAATATAAAAAATAATTTTATTTGTATGTTTTTATTATTTTCTTTAAGTAGGCAAAATTTTTTCGTTTGTAAAGCAGCATTCCTTTTTCATAACTGGGAAAGTAATAAATATTTTTGTTTTGCTGTTCATGGCTATGCTAAAAAGTCTCTTGGAGTTACTAATTCCTTTAGTATTCAAGAGGGTTTTTAAAAATTTTACATGAGGGGAGATTTACGATTATTATATGATACGTTGTTAGAAATATGGCTTAAGATGGATATTAAAACGCAGTTCTGAGTGAGAATTGCTTTGGCACACACACACACACACACACACACACACACACACACACACACACACACACACACACACACACACACACACACACACACACACACACACACACACACACACACACACACACACACACACACACACACACACACACACACACACACACACACACACACACACACACACACACACACACACACACACACACCATATATAATTTTAAAACTATATACATCATATAAATGCCTAAATATCTAGTGAGAACCAAAAATCTTTCTCTCAAAATGCCTTGAAGATATTTTAGTTTTTCTTGATCATAGTGAAAGGAACAGGGGTGACAAAGCATCACAAATGTAATAAAGTTTATTCCAATAAGCTATAAAAGCCCAAGAAACGACTTGATGAGTCACAAAAGTAATATTTTAGTTGATTAATTCGCTACTTTCTATTGTAGTTGTTGGACAAAAGCAATAAAGTTTTTCCCAAAACGCCAATAACCTTTGATCTTGATACTATGGAATTGCTCAGTTATAGATAATGAAACCGTATTTCATGAAGAAGTGTTTAGTCTCAGATGATTGACATAGAATTGTTCATATCATACGAGGTGTAAAAAAAGTTTATTACAAGTTGAAAAAAAACCCTTTTGAATATAAAATTACAATCCTACCGTATTTATAACAGTATTTTTCTACTGCATATATAACAGTACAATTAATTGTAACATGTAAGAAATATAACGACTTATGAGATTATATTTCTTAGCACTATTGCTTAAGTTATAGAGATTAGTTTTATTATTTTTATATAGTTTGCAGATTCGTTCACATTTGTTAGTATTTCACTAATAATTAACATTTACTTTAAATTAATTTGTATTTAAAATATAAAAAATAATTTTATTTGTATGTTTTTATTATTTTCTTTAAGTAGACAAAATTTTTTCGTTTGTAGAGCAGCATGCCTTTTTCATAACTGGGAAAGTAATCAATATTTTTGTTTTGCTGTTCATGGCTATGCTAAAAAGTCTCTTGGAGTTACTAATTCCTTTAGTATTCAAGAGGGTTTTTTAAAATTTTACATGAGGGGAGATTTACGATTATTATATGATACGTTGTTAGAAATATGGCTTAAGATGGATATTAAAACGCAGTTCTGAGTGAGAATTGCTTTAGCACACACACACACACACACACACACACACACACACACACACACACACACACACACACACACACACACACACACACACACACACACACACACACACACACACACACACACACACACACACACACACACACACACACACACACACACACACACACACACACACACACACACACACACACACACACACACACACACACACACACACACACACACACACACACACACACACACACACACACACACACACACACACACACACACACACACACACACACACACACACACACACACACACACACACACACACACACACACACACACACACACACACACACACACACACACACACACACACACACACACACACACACACACACACACACACACACACACACACACACACACACACACACACACGCGTGCGCGCGCGCACACACACACACACACACACACACACACACACACACACACACACACACACACACACACACACACCATATATAATTTTTAAACTATATACATCATATAAATGCCTAAATATCTAGTGAGAACCAAAAATCTTCCTCTCAAAATGCCTTGAAGATATTTTAGTTTTTCTTGATCATAGTGAAAGGAACAGGGGTGACAAAGCATCACAAATGTAATAAAGTTTATTCCAATAAGCTATAAAAGCCCAAGAAACGACTTGATGAGTCACAAAAGTAATATTTTAGTTGATTAATTCGCTACTTTCTATTGTAGTTGTTGGACAAAAGCAATAAAGTTTTTCCCAAAACGCCAATAACCTTTGATCTTGATACTATGGAATTGCTCAGTTATAGATAATGAAACCGTATTTCATGAAGAAGTGTTTAGTCTCAGATGATTGACATAGAATTGTTCATATCATACGAGGTGTAAAAAAAGTTTATTACAAGTTGAAAAAAACCCTTTTGAATATAAAATTACAATCCTAGCGTATTTATAACAGTATTTTTCTACTGCATATATAACAGTACAATCAATTGTAACATGTAAGAAATATAACGACTTATGAGATTATATTTCTTAGCACTATTGCTTAAGTTATAGAGATTAGTTTTATTATTTTTATATAGTTTGCAGATTCGTTCACATTTGTTAGTATTTCACTAATAATTAACATTTACTTTAAATTAATTTGTATTTAAAATATAAAAAATAATTTTATTTGTATGTTTTTATTATTTTCTTTAAGTAGGCAAAATTTTTTCGTTTGTAAAGCAGCATTCCTTTTTCATAACTGGGAAAGTAATAAATATTTTTGTTTTGCTGTTCATGGCTATGCTAAAAAGTCTCTTGGAGTTACTAATTCCTTTAGTATTCAAGAGGGTTTTTAAAAATTTTACATGAGGGGAGATTTACGATTTTTATATGATACGTTGTTAGAAATACGGCTTAAGATGGATATTAAAACGCAGTTCTGAGTGAGAATTGCTTTGGCACACACACACACACACACACACACACACACACACACACACACACACACACACACACACACACACACACACACACACACACACACACACACACACACACACACACACACACCACACACACACACACACACACACACAACACACACACCACCACACAAAACCACACCACCCAGCACCAACACACACACCACACACACACACAAACACACACCCCACCCCACACACAACACCATAATAATTTTAAAACTATATACATCATATAAATGCCTAAATATCTAGTGAGAACCAAAAATCTTCCTCTCAAAATGCCTTGAAGATATTTAGTTTTTCTTGATCATAGTGAAAGGGAAAAGGGGTGACAAAGCATCACAAATGTAATAAAGTTTATTCCAATAAGCTATAAAAGCCCAAGAAACGACTTGATGAGTCACAAAGTAATATTGTAGTTGATTAATTCGCTACTTTCTATTGTAGTTGTTGGACAAAAGCAATAAAGTTTTTCCCAAAACGCCAATAACTTTGATCTTGATACTATGGAATTGCTTAGTTATAGATAATGAACCGTATTTCATGAAGAAGTGTTTAGTCTCAGATGATTGACATAGAATTGTTCATATCATATGAGGTGTAAAAAAAGTTTATTACAAGTTGAAAAAAACCCTTTTGAATATAAAATTACAATCCTACCGTATTTATAACAGTATTTTTCTACTGCATATATAACAGTACAATTAATTGTAACATGTAAGAAATATAACGACTTATGAGATTATATTTCTTAGCACTATTGCCTAAGTTATAGAGATTAGTTTAATTATTTTTATATAGTTTGCAGATTCGTTCACATTTGTTAGTATTTCACTAATAATTAACATTTACTTTAAAATAATTTGTATTTAAAATATACAAAATAATTTTATTTGTATGTTTTTATTATTTTCATTAAGTAGGCAAAATTTTTTCGTTTGTAGAGCAGCATTCCTTTTTCATAACTGGGAAAGTAATCAATATTTTTGTTTTGCTGTTCATGGCTATGCTAAAAAGTCTCTTGGAGTTACTAATTCCTTTAGTATTCAAGAGGGTTTTTAAAAATTTTACATGAGGGGAGATTTACGATTATTATATGATACGTTGTTAGAAATATGGCTTAAGATGGATATTAAAACGCAGTTCTGAGTGAGAATTGCTTTAGCACACACACACACACACACACACACACACACACACACACACACACACACACACAAAAAAAAACCCCCCCCCCCCCCCCCCCCCCCCCCCCCCCCCCCCCCCACACACACCACACACCACACAAACCCCACAAAAAAAAAAAACCAAAAAAAAAAAAAAAAAAAAAAAAAAAAAAAAAAAAAAAAATTTTAAATTTTTTAAAAAAATCATTAAATGTAAAATCTAAGGAGAACCCAAAAATCCCCTCAAAACCTTAAGATTTTTATTTTTTCCCTTTTTCATATGAAAAAAACATGACAAAGCATCACAAAGAAAAAATTTATTCCAATAAGTATAAAAGCCCAAAAAAGATTGATAGCCCACAAAAGTTAAATTTTAGTTGATTAATTTCCTATTCTTGTAGGTTACAAAAAGCAATAAAAATTTTCCCAAAACCCAAAACCTTTGATCTTATACTATGGTTCTCTTTATAATAAAGAAACCGTATTTCAAAAAATTTTTCCAAGAAAAGCAAGAATTGTTATTAAACAGGTGAAAAAAAGGGTTTTTTACAAGTTAAAAAAAAAATTTAATAATAAAAAAAACCTACGTAAAATAACAGTATTTTTCCCACTGCAAATAAAAGTCAATTTAAAATTACATGTAAAAATAAACCTTAAATTTTAAAATTTTCGCACAATTGTTAATTATGAAGATTATTTATTATTTTTATATATCAGATTCTTCAATTTGAAAATATTTCACAATAATTTTTAAATTTTTTAAATTAAATTTTTTTTTAAAATATAAAAAAAATTTTATTTTATTTTTTTAATATTTCTTAAACAAATTTTTTCTTTGAAAGGGCCCTCCTTTTTCAAAAACTGGGAAAGTTAAAATTTTTTTTTGCGTTATCCTAACTAAAAAGAAAATTGGAGTACTAAATTTTTTATAAAGGTTTTTTAAAAAAATTTTAATAAAGATTTACGAAATTTTTAAAAAATACCTTTTTAGAAATATGGGTTAAGATATTTTTTTAAAAGAGTGAGTAAATGTAGCCATAAAATGTCCCATCGATTCCTTGGCTAGGCAGTCAAGACAGTAGGGCGATCGTCTAAAAACATATTTGCCAACACAGTAACATACACACCGCTGAATTACGTAATTACGTACTTGCCTCGGTCGCACGCTCTTCCTATCTCGCACTATATGTTGTTATATCCTCAGTGACCCTTTATAAAATATCCTCAGACGGAAATAACGGCAAAGCCCTTCTATACTCAGTTTATGTTATGTACTATTGTGTACTGAAAAATATAGTATGGTTGTTTATTCTTCTTTACTTTATTATCTTTGGTAACTTATTAAATAAAAAAATTAAAAAAATATTATTTTAACGCTTGAAAATACGTCAAAATAATCAGCTACCTACCCATCCTACCTGCAAATACGTACATTTAAACAGTGGGCCACCCATTGTTACTTAATACCACTGCCCCTGTAAATTTGATCAATATTTGGGCGGGGGGGGCACGTGTAAGGGTGGGTGATTACTGACATGCACGTGTATGGGTGGGTATGCATTTAATTAGTGACATTAACTAAATGAAAATCACACCAGTATATACTTGACAAAAATATCAAGCACAAGAATACTTTCAACAAAGTTATTTGTAGAAATTTGTTTTATTTATTTATTTTTTCTTATTATCATAAAACATTATTGTAAGATTATTTAAACTCATTCTATGTCAAATGTGCTATTTCTCTATCTAAACACACATATTAGATAGAGAAGTAGTTCATGCATATATGTGCAAATTATTACTGCGCCGAAAGCTGCAGGCTCTCAAATTTCATAATTTTGCAAACAGCATTATCCTTTACATTTCTAAAAGCAGTAAATCGTGTGTGTAAGTACTAGTATATAGTTTTCCATCTAAAGGTATTTATTTTAATCTAAGAATGGTATATTATATTTTCAGAAGTTTGACGTAAAGAAACATCTACAAACATTTTAAGAGAATGTGATATGCTTGAAGATTTTATGTCTCGCAACAAAATATGTTGCAGATATTTTGATACTTGAGACTCTTCACACTCAACCAAAGTGTTTATATTTTGTTATCTTTAGGAACACTCGACATACATGTGTGTTTTGTTTAGCCTCTAACAAGCCTTATCGTACTTAGATAAACCTTATTCAGGAATGTGATTTTCCTATCCAAATTATTTATAAAAAATTTGTAAAAAAATAAAATAAAAATAAAAAAATTGTATTTAAAATATAAAACATAATTTTATTTGTATGTTTTTATTATTTTCTTTAAGTAGGCAAAATTTTTTCGTTTGTAGAGCAGCATTCCTTTTTCATAACTGGGAAAGTAATAAATATTTTTGTTTTGCTGTTCATGGCTATGCTAAAAAGTCTCTTGGAGTTACTAATTCCTTTAGTATTAAAGAGGGTTTTTTAAAATTTTACATGAGGGGAGATTTACGATTATTATATGATACGTTGTTAGAAATATGGCTTAAGATGGATATTAAAACGCAGTTCTGAGTGAGAACTGCTTTGGCACACACACACACACACACATACACACACACACACACACACACACACACACACACACACACACACACACACACACACACACACACACACACACACACACACACACACACACACACACACACACACACACACACACACACACACACACACACACACACACACACACACACACACACACTCACACACACACACACACACACACACACACACACACACACACATACACACACACACACAAACACACACACACAAACACACACACACACACACAGTGTGTGACTTTCCTATCCAAATTAATTATAAAAAACTTCATAAACAATAATAGTTGTTTACTATTTTGTAATTATATAATTTTTAACTTTCCAACTTTTATTGAGTTTTTTTAAACTATGTATTATTTTACTTTAGTAAATTTCCTTGTGATGCTTATTTTATATATGATGTTTGTATTTAAAGTACTAGTTCACATATGACGTAAGTGATACAACGAAATATAAAGTCCATATATGTAAATATTTAAGCATAGTTGTATTAAAACCCATATCAAAATGTGTGAAATAATAACTTTATTACTGAATGTTCAGATTATTGGCCACAAAATGAAAATTAATTAAAACAAATAATTAGACAGATTTTATTCTTATTTTTGTTTTCTAAAATGAGACTTAGGCATAAATTAAAAAAAAATAAAAAATAAAAGAAAATACACTACTAAAATTATTAAAATCAAGATTTAGAGTATCAGAATAGCACTAAGTGACATATTGATAACAAATAATATTATTAGTTTTACATTATTATCGATCTACTACTGTTAAATGACTAAGAAATAGTTCTTTGTTTTCCTCGTATAAGATATGGTAATCATACTAAAGAAAACTTGACTTTGAAACACGCTGAAATTGAAAATGTACAGTTTTCATATGACTTTACCTGTAATTAATATCACTTAATAATTGATTTGTTTAGCATATATGTAAGTGATATATTGTTTTCGTACTACTACACAACTTTATGTAATACATCAAATTAACCATTAGTATAATACAATAAATTGACTTTTATTGACTCTATATAGTTTAAAACAGTCTTATGACTAATATTTTACCATATGTGGACGATTCCTTTGTTATTTTTACTTATATTTATCCAGTAAACACCAAGAAGAAACACAAAAGCGAGCTTTGATTTGCTTGTCGGTTCGTTAGCTTGTGTTTGAAGCTGTTTCTTTACACACAAATAACCACTATCACGCCAAAAACACCACAACCTCATTCGTTGCCTAAGTAGACAGAGCCAGTGAAGCTTCTATCATGGATGTATATAAACACATACATGTCCAATCATCAATATGTAACAGTTTACAAAAATGTTATACATTTTTGCTTGAAAAGTACATTTTGAAGTAAATAAGTTATTCATAAAATAATAAACAAATATTATGGAGTGATTAAAACAAATAAAAATATATAATTTTTTCTTGAGCAATGCAAATGAGTTTCTTTATTACTAAGGCGTAGTTTGTTTGTCTAGAATGTTTGTTTAGTTAGAAGTAACGTAGTAGTTTGATCGTCTATAATGTTTGTTAAGTTAGTAGTAGTTTGTTCGTCTAGAATGTTTGTTTAGTTAGTAGTAACGTAGTAGTTTGTTTGTCTAGAATGTTTGTTTAGTTAGTAGTAGTTTATTCGTCTATAATGTTTGTTTAGTTAGTAGTAACGTAGTAGTTTGTTTGTCTAGAATGTTTGTTTAGTTAGTAGTAGTTTGTTCGTCTAGAATGTTTGTTAAGTTAGTAGTACCGTAGTAGTTTGTTTGTCTAGAATGTTTGTTTAGTTAGTAGTAGTTTGTTCGTCTATAATATTTGTTTAGTTAGTAATAACGTAGTAGTTTGTTTGTCTATAATGTTTGTTAAGTTAGTAGTAACGTAGTAGTTTGTTCTTCTATAATGTTTGTTTAGTTAAGAGTAACGTAGTAGTTTGTTTGTCTATAATGTTTGTTAAGTTAGTAGTAACGTAGTAGTTTGTTCTTCTATAATGTTTGTTAAGTTAAGAGTAACGTAGTAGTTTGATTGTCTATAATGTTTGTTAAGTTAGTAGTAACGTAGTAGTTTGTTTGTCTATAATGTTTGTTTAGTTAGTAGTAACGTAGTAGTTTGTTTGTCTAGAATGTTTGTTTAGTTAGTAGTAGTTTGTTCGTCTATAATATTTGTTTAGTTAGTAGTAACGTAGTAGTTTGTTTGTCTATAATGTTTGTTAAGTTAGTAGTAACGTAGTAGTTTGTTTGTCTAGAATGTTTATTAAGTTAGTAGTAACGTAGTAGTTTGTTTATTTATAATGTTTGTTTAGTTAGTAGTAACGTAGTAGTTTGTTTGTCTATAATGTTTGTTAAGTTAGTAGTAACGTAGTAGTTTGTTTGTCTATAATGTTTGTTTAGTTAGTAGTAACGTTGTAGTTTGTTTATTTATAATGTTTGTTTAGTTAGTAGTAACGTAGTAGTTTGTTTGTCTATAATGTTTGTTTAGTTAGTAGTAACGTTGTAGTTTGTTTATTTATAATGTTTGTTTAGTTAGTAGTAACGTAGTAGTTTGTTTGTCTATAATGTTTGTTAAGTTAGTAGTAACGTAGTAGTTTGTTTGTCTATAATGTTTGTTTAGTTAGTATTAACGTAGTAGTTTGTTTATTTATAATGTTTGTTTAGTTAGTAATAACGTAGTAGTTTGTTTGTTTGTCTAGAATGTTTGTTAAGTTAGTAGTAACGTAGTAGTTTGTTTATTTATAATGTTTGTTTAGTTAATAATAACGTAGTAGTTTGTTTGTCTAGAATTTTTGTTTGGTTAGTAGTAACGTAGTAGTTTGTTTAGTATGTCTTAAGTACACCCCAATACATATAAAGAAACATTTAGGAAGAATATAAAAACATACATGGCGCACACATGATGTTGGCTTGACACGTTGTTAGTTAATAACGTGAGAGCTTATAACAACATGAAGCTAATTGTTAAAGTTTGGATTTAAGCCAGTTTACTTAGCATCTGCAACCTAATCTGTGGCGCACACATGATGTTGGTTTGACATGTTGTCAATTATTAACGTGAGAGCTTTTAACAACATGGAGCTAATTTTTAGAGTTTGGATTTAAGCCAGTTTACTTAGCATCTGCAACCTAATCTGTGGCGCACACATGATGTTGGTTTGACATGTTGTCAATTATTAACGTGAGAGCTTTTAACAACATGGAGCTAATTGTTAGAGTTTGGATTTAAGCCAGTTTATTTAGCATCTGCAATCTAATCTGTGGCGCACACATGATGTTGGTTTGACATGTTGTCAATTATTAACGTGAGAGCTTATAACAACATGGAGCTAATTTTTAGAGTTTGGATTTAAGCCAGTTTACTTAGCATCTACAACCTAATCTGTGGCGCACACATGATGTTGGTTTGACATGTTGTCAATTATTAACGTGAGAGCTTTTAACAACATGGAGCTAATTTTTAGAGTTTGGATTTAAGCCAGTTTACTTAGCATCTGCAACCTAATCTGTGGCGCACACATGATGTTGGTTTGACATGTTGTCAATTATTAACGTGAGAGCTTTTAACAACATGGAGCTAATTTTTAGAGTTTGGATTTAAGCCAGTTTACTTAGCATCCGCAATCTAATCTGTGGCGCACACAGTATGTTGGTTTGACATGTTGTCAGTAGTAGGGATTTGCCGTTCCTGGCCCAGAGCTTGAATTTCGGGACCAGTGGACCAGAGATTGAATTTCGATATATATATATATATGGTTTGATGTGTTTAGATTGATAATTTGTCAGTTTGCTCGGATGGTTGATAATTTTGTGTTTGCCTGGCTAGGCGTGAATTGAAAGTTGTGTTTTAGTTTTGGTGCGCAGTGAATGGGTTCGAGTGTCGCGTGGTGAATCCGGCCAGAACGCCGGTCGAGATTTCTGCAGTGGCATCGTTTCGCGGAGCGCTGTGTAGGCAGTCCCGGCGGTGCGGTGTTATAAGTGATTCGATCGCGGCACAGGCAGTCCCGGCGGCGCGGTGTTATAAGTGATTCGATCGCGGCAACCCACGGAGCGCTGTGTAGGCAGTCCCGGCGGTGCGGTGTTATAAGTGATTCGATCGCGGCACCCCACGGAGCGCTGTGTAGGCAGTCCCGGCGGTGCGGTGTCTGTGGAACATTATAAGTGATTCGATCGCGGTACCCATTCCCCGCTGGGTTGTTTGACACGATAACATTCGCGTGGTTGTTTGCGTGAGTTTCGGTGGTGGATGCGGCTGCTCCGTCACTTGACTGTCATCTTCCCTCGTCCCTCATCACCTTAATAAAATAATTTCACATCTTCCACAATACTCAAAAAAGTCTTCCCTTAACGTTCGCGTATCGTTCATGTAACGTTCAAGTATCGTTCAGGTGACGTTTACGTGTCGTTTAGGTTTCGTTTACGTATCGTTCAGGTGACGTTTATCTTTCCTCGTCCATGTATCGTTCAGGTGACGTTTCGTCCACCCCAAAATACGATCAATTTTCAGGGTGGTCAGAGGAGACAGCTAACTCTGTGCAAATGGCTACTTATAAGACTAATGTCAACTCAACAGCACTTCTGAGTGCTAACGATATGTATGTGGTGCAGCAACAACATTCATCGTCGTCTTTCCCCTTCGTTCAGGTGACATTTATCTTTCCTCGTCCATGTATCGTTCAGGTGACGTTTCGTCCACGTATCGTTCAGGTGACGTTTATCTTCCCTCGTCCACGTATCGTTCAGGTGACGTTTACGTGTCGTTTAGGTTTCGTTTACGTGTCGTTCAGGTTTCGTTTACGTGTCGTTCAGGTGACGTTTATCTTCTCTCGTCGTCCTCGTCGTTTCTTCACTCTTCCGCTCCAAAATACGACAAATGTTCAGGGTGGTCAGAGGAGACAGCCAACTCCATGCAAATGGCTACTTATAAGACTAATGTCAACTCATCAGCACTTCTGAGTGCTAACGATATGGCTTCGTCGTTTCTTCACTCTTCAACACCAAAATACGACAAATGTTCAGGGTGGTCAGAGGAGACAGCTAACTCCATGCAAATGGCTACTTATAAGACTAATGTCAACTCATCAGCACTTCTGAGTGCTAACGATATGGCTTCAAAGAAGCAATGTCCTACTTGCAATGCGTTTGTACATGCATCAAATATGTCTCGACATCGTAAGACGAAAAAATGTATCGCAGCCTCCACAGGCTACCAATCAACGGTGCTAGCGCTCGGACCTTTTCCTTCAACCACCACTGTATGTCCTCAGAAGGAAACTTGTCCAGCATGTGGTGTTGACGTTCTGGCTAAAAATATGTCACGACACCGTAAATCAAAACGCTGTTTGAGTATCGCAGTTTCAAATAATCCTAACACTGCAATGCCAGTACTCAAGCAGGCATCAAACTATTCGCAAAAGAAACCATGCCCAAAGTGTGGAATTGAAGTGACTGCATCCAACATGTCACGGCATCGTAAATCGAAAAGATGCATCACGACTTCTTCTCCTGAGCAAACGGCTGCAGTTCCAGATATTCAGACTAGCTCAATTTCGAATGATGCTACAAAAGAGGCATGTACTATATGTGGCACCGAAGTTTCTATTCGTAATATGCTTAGACACAGCAAATCAAAAAAGTGTAACACTAATACGATGCTACGCAACAGAGTCAAACGTTTTGGAATCAAACCAGCTCCAGAATCGGTAATGTGTTGGGTATGCGAAAAGTCTATTGAAAAACCTAGATATGCCTCACATATAAAATCTAGGGTTCATAAACGAAGGGCAATGATGTATCCATACTCCACAGAATCAGTATTGTGTGAGGTATGTGAGAAGACTATCGAAAATTCTAATTTGGTTTCCCATGTAAAATCTGAGGACCACAAACAAAGGAGGATGATGCTACCTTCGGATTTCGTTGTGTCCAATCCAACAATCAAAAGAATAGAGGAACGTTTTGCTCAACGACTACCAGCCTCAGGTCCTGAAATATCTGAACTTGTTGCAAAATATCCTAAGTCGAAAGTTAATCGCCGGCCTGTAAAACCACTCCAGACATACGATGAAGATTTTATGAAAAGTAAACGTACGACACCAATCAATCCCAGAGCTTACGCTCGCAAGACAAACCAGCGACCAAATAGCCAATTGCTAGTTGATGCTTCCCCAGTATCTTCTCCTCATCCTGACTTTGAGGTAGATTGGTCAGCCCCCATTCCTTCTCCAATCAGCCCTCTACCAGCTTCCCCAGTATCTTCTCCTGACTTTGAGGTAGATTGGTCAGCCCCCATTCCTTCTTCAATCAGCCCACTACCTGATTCCCCGATTGCTTCTCCTAAGTCAAAGCCCGAAGATCATGATAGTTCTGATCCTGAATCATATTTGTAGGAGGGTGACATAGATAATGTTATAGAATTATTGGGTAACGTAATCTCAGAAGCACGTAGAAATCCAAATTGGAACGAAGCTAAATTTAGAGATGCCATATCTGATTTCGATTTGTCATTTTTAGACGATCCTAAAAAGGAAGAAGTCGTGTTTGAACCACCAAAAAGAGTTGTACATTCGGATTCGAATAAAATTAGAAATATAATGGGATCTCCACCTCATTCACCAGAGTCTACACATAATCAGAGTTGGGATGAAGATGATCTCGATTTCGATTTAACATATTCACCTAAAAAAAAAAACAACAACATTAACGAGAAATCGTCATTGAATATACCAAACAGCCCCGTTTATGGATCTCCACTTCACTTTCCAGACAGTCCCTCATATTCACCACTGAGTCCAACTGATAAAAGAGAAGAAGAAGACGACGACGACTATCTAAGTTCAGATTCAGATTCCGTGTGTACTGTAATTGAGAACCCCAAGTTGAAAAATAAAAACAAACCAGATGATCCAACGTTGGAAAACTCGCCACAGAACAATGTGGATGAAGAGAAAGAAGAAACATTCGAACTACAATCACTGGCCGAGGCTATCCGGGAAAAACAAACCGCTTTCTGGGGACGATTGAAAACCTACACTATTGCTAATCAACTAGCATTCAAAGATGTGTTCCGTTTCTTTAATGCGTATAAACCCCTAGTCATTGAGCTGATTGAAAATGAAATATTGAAAAATAACCTAAAAGCTAACGTTTGGTTTTTCGCTGTTTACAAACGGCCAGCAGATGGCAAGGTTATTGAGCGAACCATGAATTTCAAAACGAAAAATACAGTATTACTGCCCACTTCAGATATATCAGAATATTACGATAGCACAAAGAAAAAAATCATGGCCCAGATGGAGGAATTTCAGGAGAACGGATCGCAATGGACGCTCAAAAATATCGAAGGCATGGAAATTAGATTGAACAAATATATCCCCCTGAAGGGAGCTAGCTACATACCACTACCTCCAGCTATTGAAAACCGGAAAGCTGTTATCAATGTGGAAAATAATGATCAAAAGTGTTTCTTGTGGAGCATTTTAGCCGCACTTTACCCAGCAAAGAAACATTCTCAACGGGTGAGCAAGTATAAAGCACATGAACATGAATTTGACGAATATCTTAAAGGTATCGATTTCCCGGTACAGACTTCCAAAGTTCCGACATTTGAGGAACGTTCCGGTATTTCAATTAACATATATGCTTATGACGAAAAGTTTATAATCTATCCTCTCCTAGTTACAAATGAAGAAAAAGTCCAACACGTAGATTTGTTGTATATGAAGAATGAAAAGCAAGCTCATTACTGTTACATAAAGAATCTGGAAAAATTAGTGAATTCACAAGTGACAAAAAATGGACATAGAATCTGGCTGTGCAGACGGTGTCTTCAGCATTTCGGAAGAGAGGATTTGTTAGATAAACATAAATTGGACTGTGGGAACCACAAAGCTTTGAGAGTCGAGTTTCCAGATGAAGGTTCTTTCATCAAATTCAGACAATTCAACTGCTCGATGAGAGTCCCGTTTGTATTCTACGCTGATTTCGAATGTTGTTTGATTCCAATAAAAGAAGCACAAAAGGAGAAGTATCCAACCGAAGGAATCACAGAACCCTATACCCTGCGATATCAAAAACATCGACCAATAAGTTTCTGTTTGTATGGAACACACGACAGAGGTATTTATAAACCACCAGTTAGTTATTTCGGCGAGGATGCAGCTTCAAAATTTGTAGATACATTAATATGTGAATCGGAGGAAATCTTTAAACGCTACAACAGTGAGAATGCGGTTCCAATGTTACCACTGACTGATCTTGAATTGAGAGAGGTTGAAATCACCAACAGATGTCACATATGTAGAAAAGTATTAGAAGATGACCGCGTGATGGATCATGATCATATAACCGGTAAATTCAGAGGTGTTGCCCATAACAAATGTAATTTGAATTATAAAGTGCCTAATTTCATACCCGTCTTCATTCACAACTTGGCTGGTTATGATACACACCTATTCATTAAGCAATTCGGAGAGCGTGGTAACACTGTCGATATAATACCAAACAACGAAGAGCGGTACATTTCGTTTACTGTGAAGGTGGAAAATGGTATTAAACTACGATTCCTTGATTCTTTCAAATTTATGAGTCTCAGTTTGGACACTCTCGTAAGCAACCTCCCTAAAAGTAAACTAATGCATACTATCAAACACTATGAGAATGAATCTGTAGATCTGCTACTGAGGAAGGGTGTCTATCCATACGATTATATGGATTCGTTGGACAAGTACAATGAGACATCACTACCGCCAAAATCAGCATTTTATAATAAATTAAATAAGACCAATATCACAGAGCAAGATTACAAACACGCTTGTATGGTCTGGCATGATCTAGGAGTTAAAGACCTAAAGGAATACACACTGTTATACAACACTACAGATGTACTGCTACTGGCTGATGTCATGGAAAATTTTAGAGATGTGTGCATGGGAATATACAAATTAGATCCGGCATGGTATTTCACAGCACCAGGTCTAGCTTGGAGTGCGATGCTGAAAACTACAAATGTAAAACTTGACCTATTGTCTGATGTTAATATGCTACTGATGTGGGAAAAAATGGTTCGAGGTGGAATATCTCAATGCTCGAACCGTCACGCTAAAGCTAACAACCCCTATATGAAAGATTATGACTCAACCCTTCCATGCACATATCTAACCTATCTAGATATGAACAATCTTTACGGTCATGCGATGAGTCAGCCGATGCCGATAAAAGACTTTCGCTGGGTGAAAGATGGAGCTGACATTGGTGCAGATATAGAGTATTTCGATGTTACAAAAATTAACGATGATGATACAATCGGTTATATACTTGAAGTTGACTTGGTGTACCCTGAAAACCTACACGATCAACATTCTGATCTCCCCCTAGCTCCTGAGCGAATGTGTCCACCAGGGTCTAAAGAAGCAAAATTACTAACCACTCTATACAACAAAGAAAGATATGTTTTACACTATCGTAATTTAAAACTCTATTTATCATTGGGTATGCAGGTCACGAAGATCCACAGAATAATAAGTTTCGTACAGTCAAAATTTCTCGAAAAATATATCAACTTAAACACGAAGTATCGCATAAAAGCCCAAAACTACTTTGAGAAGGATTTCTATAAACTGATGAATAATGCAGTATTCGGAAAGACTATGGAAAATATTCGGAACCGTGTAGACATTCGTCTCGTTTCAAAATGTGATCAGCTTGAGAAATTGATTGCCAAACCTAATTTCGCGAGCCGGACGATTTTCTGTGAAAACTTAGCTGCGGTTCATATGGCTAAAGTAAAAACGAAATTTAACAAACCCATATATGTAGGTGCGTGTGTTCTCGACGTATCAAAGTTGATGATGTACGAATTCCATTATAATGTAATGAAAAAACGTTACGGCGATAAAATATCATTGCAATATACAGACACAGATTCTCTTACGTACAAGATAGAAACAAGTGATTTTTATCAGGACATGCAAAGTATGATTAAATATTTTGACACTAGTGATTATGCAGAAAACAATCCGTACGGTATGCCCCGAGTTAACAAAAAAATATTGGGCAAAATGAAAGACGAACTAAAGGGTTCTATCATGCGAGAATTCGTCGGGCTTAGATCAAAAATGTACGCGTATCAATTAGAAGACGGAGAAAAGAATGACGAAAAAAATAAACTAGATAAACTGAAAACCTCCAAACGATCTAAAGGGGTTAAAAAGTCTGTTGTGGAAAATGAGATATCATTTACAGACTACAAAGAGTGTCTGTTCAAAGGGAAAACTAAATACGCATCTATGAACATGATACGTAGTTCTAGGCATGAACTATTCAGTGTTGAGCTATTCAAAACATCACTGAGTAGTAAAGATGACAAACGCTACATATTAGAAGATGGGATCAAATCACTACCCTGGGGACATTATAAAATACCCCACTTATATGTACCCATCTGGAATGGATATCAAAGTGTATGTTAATGACTACTTCGACAACGACCTGATACCGAGACCACTACGCTGTTTAATTGTTGGCCCGTCCGGTAGTGGGAAAACGAATCTTTTGCTGAACTTTATTTACGATGGCCAAGGGTTGACATTTAAGAACTTGTACGTGTTCAGTAGATCAATCGATCAGACTGCGTACTCTAACCTTCGTGACATGTACGCCCAAGTTGGGGTGAAGTTAGGGAAACAGATAGCGTTTTTTTATACAAGCTGCGAAGACCTAATCTCAGTTGATGAATGTGAACCAAATTCGTTGGTGGTTTTCGACGACTGCCTTCTTGAAAAACAAACCCCAATAAAAGAATACTTTATTCGAGGTAGACATAAACTCATATCCTGTGTGTATCTCAGCCAGAGCTATTGGCGCGTGGATATGCAAGTAATCCGTAACAATGTCAATCTACTTTGCGTGTTCAATCAGAATAAGCACTACAGCAAGCGAATATATGAAGACTTTGTCGGCTCAGATATGTCGTACATCCAATTTGAATCTATGTGCAAGAAATGTTGGAGTCAACCACACGGCTTTCCATCTATTGACATGAACAAAAAAGTACACTCGGGAAAGTACAAATGTATGTTAAATGAAAAACTTATACCCAAGCCAGTTGCAAGATAAAAATCTAACAGACTGTATGTATATAAGTATAGCACTATGGCTAATGTATTGGAAGCAAAACGTCTTGAAGAGCTACAGCGAGAACTTATACGCAAATTCAGAGCCGCTGAGAAAGAGGAGCGGTCATCTGGCTCTCGACCATCAATAGAGCACCACCCTTCAGAAAAACTAACCAACATTTTGACTCCGCTTCCTAAGGAGTCTGAACCTCTAACGGTGGTAAAAGCCAAACAGTTGGAGGAACTGAACGATAATTTGAAGAATGAATTTTCCAGTGTATACGTGCAAGAAATGCAGGAGATGCGCGAAAGGCAGAAAAAGTATGAGCCCATAACGAATGCAATCATAAAACAAAAAGAGAAAGATGCAGTCAACGAGGCTAAAGAAATGGAAGAACGTAAAAGACTACGTATGCGACAACTCATGCGAATACCATTAACGAGATCTGGTACACCAGAAGGACGAAGCCCGTTGACTGAGCGTTCTGACATAGATACTCCTTCACAAGAATTGAATCAATCGTTTAAACAATTGATGGATACAAAGAAAATTACACTGGGATTGACTGCATCAAGTTATTTACCTAAAGCCCGAGATGCTCAGTTCGGTATTTGGTACGATGACAATGCTAATCAAGCTAAAATTGGATCCGAGCCGATCACGTTTAATTACGACGATATCGTACTAATAAAAGATCAAAAAACTTACAAAGGCACGGTTGGTCTTTGGCGTCTTTTGACGAAGAACGATTACATTAGTGATGACAACTATACGCCTGACGATTGGAATGCATACAAAGATATATTGCTCAGAACAAATTCCATATTTCAGAAAAACGATCCTCTTTCAAATCGACCGAAAGCGAGTCAGGGTCGTAAATGGAAACGCATGATCAAACGAATTTGGGAAGAAAATATAAAGACTGACAATAATGATGAAATGACTGGGTCTGGGTTGGCAGTCTACAGCAGTAGGCCGGTAGAATACAAATACATCAGCAATCTCAATGAACTGGTAAAACGATTGAATTACATTTACGCTCAAGAAATGGCCGGCAACAACAATTTTCATAACGAGAAACTATCCCTCGTCAAATTCATATACGACAGAATGGAAGAGTTAGTGCAGACTCCACGAGGAACAAAATATCTAGTACGTTGTCTTTCAGCATTACCGGAGAGTGTGATCGAAGGGTCTGGGCTTTTGAACGATATCACCAACAATCTACCGTTCGAGCTTCATGCTCCACGCAATTTTAAATTTGATACGTACAATTTTTGTGGACCCGGTACAAAACTAGACGAACGATTGGCTAGAGGAGATAAAGGAATCAACCCACTTGACGAGGCGTGCAAAGAACATGACATTTGGTACAGCAAACACAAAAATACAGAAGACAGATGGGTGGCCGATCGTGAGTTGCAGAAGAAGGCGTGGCGTAGAGTCATGGCACCTGATGCTGATTTGAATGAACGTGCAGTTGCTCTTGCTACAACCGGTGGAATGTGGCTAAAACGTAAACTCGGCATGGGTTTGGGTACGTCCGGTTCTATGTACCCTATGTGAATACTATAAGTGGTGATATATTTCACAATGGAAGCGATCTACACCAAGTTTATGGGCGGTGTTGTGAGGAGTGAGTACAGGACTGTTAACGCAGTGTCTGATCTCAATTTCAACACACCGAACAACTACACTGTGTTCAGATTGGATCATGGTGATGCGTTTTACGATTCTCGCATAATGTTTCACATTCAAGGTGAAGTCGTGAAAAAATCAGACGGGTCGGCATACCCAAAGAATTCTACTATAAAACTTGTTAACAACTTCCCAGCTTTCTTGTTCTCACGAATTGAGCTAAAGAAACACAACACAATCATTGATAGCGTTCTTGTTCTCACGAATTGAGCTAAAGAAACACAACACAATCATTGATAGCGTAGACAATCCGGGTGTAACAGGCTACATCAAGGGTATGTTGATGTACACAAATACGGCCACACTTTCAAACTGTGGTTTCGTATCCCAGTACAGTGGAGGGGGCAAATTTGAAGCACTAGGTACGCTCGGTCATCTTGGTCTCGGCTTTTTCGACCACCTTCAGTATCCGATGTATAAAGGTGGATTTGAAATCACATTCACGCGTTCCGAAGACAACGACGCTCTGTGTCATTGGAAAGGTTCAGAAGCAACCGATGTTGAACCTGAAGATGGAAAGGTAAAAATTACATCGTTTGTTCTACGCGTACCGTTGGTAGAATACTCATCTACCAGTCGTATACAACTTATTGCGGGATTGAAAGAATTGAGCGACAAAGACAGACTATCGTTCAGATACTACCAATGGCAGTGTATCGAGAAGAAAGGCGTGTTTGGATCTTCATTCAACTTTGACATCACCAACGTTTATCGGAGTGTGAATGATCCACGTTTCGTCATAATTGGTTTGCAAACTAATCGCTCGAACGACCAAAAGGCAAATCCATCAGTTTTCGACAGTTGTACCATAAAGAACGTAACCGTCAAAATAAACGGTGATCGCTACCCACAAGAATTGCAAAACTTGAATATGTCAGATTCAAAGTGGCGACTTCTTTACGATCAGTATGTACGTTTTCGAATGGTGAACTTTGGGGATTCTGATGTTATGTTAACTCCTGAGAATTTCCAAAGCAACTTTCCAATAATGGTCGTAGATACTCATCTACATCCACAGTCGACAGACAGATCTAGAAGCGATATACAAGTTGAGTTAGACTTTATAAATCCAGTCGCACCTCCAGCAGCGAACAGTGGTACCACAGCTTACGTTGTTGTTGTCGCAGAAACAAACTTCACGTATGACATTACTCGAAATACAATCACATTTTGCTAGGTAAATAAAAAAAAAACTTTATTTTTTTTGTTCATTTTTAAAATACTGACTTTTGGAGCTCTTTTTGATAAAACGATCCGATAATATGTTCTCCTTCAGAATCTTTGATATTATATGTGACTGGATTTGTATTATTAACTTGATAAACGGTAAATACTTCTCGAGTCCAGTTGCGCCCGTACTTGTTTGCATAGTGACCCTTATTTTTCGTAATCCTAACTCTATCACTAATCTTGAGTGTAGGTTTTCGCACTGCTGATGTTGTTTCATCCCTGCTTGCATATCTGCGTTTAAGCTCATGTTCACATTCCGCATTAACCTCAACTGGCATCATACCAATCGTTCTATGAAAACTGCTGTTGTAGTCTTTCAGTAAAGACTGGAGAATGTCAATCCAACGAAATGACTTACGCACTTCAAATTGTACTTTCATTTTCTCATTTAGAGTACGGTTGAATCTTTCTACTATCGCACTCTTTTCCTCATTCTCAGTATGATACATCTTGATCTCATGTTCCTTCAACAAACGCCTGAAGTCACTGTTTACGAATTCACGCCCTTTGTCTGTATGAAGTAGATTGGGTGACTCGTGCCCGCATTGCCAAGCTCTTTCTAATGTAACTCTAAATGCCTCGGCTACATCAGATCCACTTTTTCTGACTAATGGTTCTGACCAAGCATATTTTGAGAACTTGTCTATGACATTTAGAATGTACTTGTAACCGTCGTTTTCACCTCTATACCTATCCATGATGACCAAATCGGCAGCCCACAAATCATCGATTCCAAGCGTTATGATTCTTCGTTTTGGAAATTTCCTTATCACCGGTCGATGCAATTCTTTCGCTTCGATCAAGGTAGGTTTCATTTGGTTAGCAAAATCCGGAGCTTTAATAAATGTACTCTTTTCTTTTCCACAAACTACGCATTGTGCCTTGTGTCGCCACTTTTCGTTTACCGTTTTCAAAGTCTCAACATTTATTGAGCTCGTTTTTATTTTACACTTTGGACAGTAAATATCCATGACTTATTAGTTATAAGTGTATGATTATGGCTGCGTTACATCATCATCATAAAATCAGGCTGTCGGATGGACAGAAACGTAAGCTCCGCACCGCTTACCGAAGGCGGCAGAGTGCGAGTATTGGTCTATCGAAAGACCAAGTGACTATGTGTAGTGGCGATGATATCTTGCTCACACCAAGACAGCACCAACGTATAGTCAAAGCGAAAAAAGATAATAAAGGATTACGGATGGAGCTTTCATACGGACAGCTTTCAATGAACAAAAAAGGAGGTCTCTTGAAAGAGATGCTAGATTTTGTCGAAACAGATGTACCTGGTGGCAAACGTTTCATCTCACCAGTTGTGAGGCACACAATAGCACCACTACTCAAGAATAAGTTCATACCGTGGTTGAAACAACTAATTGACAGTGAACTTGACAGTATTATCGGCCCTAAAGGTTCAGGTCTTAAACGGCGCATCAACTCCAAGTTAGACGAACTGCTTAGTATTAAAAAAAGATCACACCCCTTTCACTCGCTGAAATTGAAAATTACATCAAAACGCTAAAGATAGAAAATTTTCGAGGTGTGTTTATGCGTCAAATGCTACCATCAATACCCAGTCCAATCGAATGTGGGGTCATCAATCTTGGAGATATATCATCTAATGGTACCCACTGGACGTGTTACGTAAAACGGGGAGAACATAAATTATACTTCGACTCGTTCGGTGATGCAAGACCACCACTAGAGTTGGTACGTTACTTGGGTGCAGACAATCTCAAATACAACATCTACAGCGTCCAAGACTTTGATGATCCTCCGATATGCGGCCACCTATGTATTGAGGTGTTACGACGTAACGACAAAGGTGAAGATTGGAATGATATCGTGCGGTGTCTACGAGATAACAAATACACTTGGAAGTCTTGGTGGTAAGAGACTATAACTATGGAGAGTTATCGTGACAGTACTTTTCACATCAACAAATTTGGTGATACGAACATCACTTTTGTTGCTGGTGGTAATAGTGCACAATACGTCGATTCTAAAATCAATGAGATGAAAAGAGAGTTTTCCCATGAATCGTTGCAAGCTTTCGATAAAGTCGAAATAAAACTTCGACTAGAGCTCAATGAACTATTCGATGCTGTCCGAAAGTTGAAGAGACAAACAAACGAAAGGCTCAAAAAGATCGAGGAGAAACTTGAAGCTCTCGAGAATGGCGTGAGGGCCTCCACACCTGAATAACATGTGGCAAACACGGCTATTTAAAAAAACAATTTTTTTTCGCATCGATCGAGAGTAACTTTTAAGAGACACCTATGTGTGTGTGTATGGGAGACAAAGACTTTTAAAAATCATAATGCTGTTCAAACTGGTTGGAGCGGATTCGGTGATCACACTTCACTTAGAGCACCCAATATATTTGCGCGATGAAGATGACTACGAACTGGCTCTGTACGGGTTTTATTCGGAAAACAATATCGCTAATCATCCGACAGATGGAACGATGTACTTTTGGGTAGGTCCTAACGCCGAACAACAGAGCATTGGTCCGAGAGCGCTTCTCTTTCAGAAAGGCCACTTGACGCTAGACACCCTACAGGTCAAGTGCAGTGAGTTCCTTAAAACACTGAACGTGGTTGATTCTGCGAGGTTCAGCATAGCAAAAATGGATGACAGGGTATCGATAGTCTCACCGCTCAAGTTCAGTTTCGACTCCACAATACGAAACCTGCTGGGGTTCGAAATGCAGTCTGAGGAAAAAGAAGACTACAGTAACGAACGTTTTTACTACATGGCCGACCATGTCATAAAAGCCACGAAACCACCGAATCTCAGAGCTGTGGATACAGTCGAGATACATTGCAATTTGGTTGAAAACAGTTACTCCAATCACGACGAACACTTGCACAAGCACAAAGAACATCGACTGCTATACACATTTTTCCCAGCCGTACCGCGGGGCTACAAAATATCAGAAACGCCGCTCCAGAGATATTATGCTCCGTTAGATAGTGCCCTGCGAAAAATACAGCAAATCACTGTTACAATCGTGGATCAAGACAATCGCCTGATCTTGAACCCATTTGTAAATAACATTGTTTATCTACACCTACAGAAATTACGGTAGACAAAACTCAACCCCACGCAGTAAGACTAGAACATTCAACACTCATATTTTTTTCCCCATCAAAATTCACGCCTAGCACTGCGCCACAAAATTATCAACCATCCGAGCAAACTGTCAAATTATCAATCTAAACACATCTAAGCATATATATATATCGAAATTCAATCTCTGGTCCACTGGTCCCGAAATTCAAGCTCTGGGCCAGGAACGGCAAATCCCAACTACTGTTGTCAATTATTAACGTGAGAGCTTTTAACAACATGGAGCTAATTGTTAGAGTTTGGATTTAAGCCAGTTTACTTAGCATCCGCAACCTAATCTCTGGCGCACACATGATGTTGGCTTGACATGTTGTCAATTAATTATTAACGTGAGAGCTTATAACAACATGAAGCTAATTGTTAAAGTTTAGATTTAAGCCCGTTTACATAGCATCCGCAATCAAATCTCTGGCGCAGACATGATGTTGGCTTGACACGTTGTCAATTATTAACGTAAGAGCTTTTAACAACATGGAGTTTATTGTTAAAGTTTGGATTTAAGCCAGTTTACATAGAATCCGCAATCTAATCTCTGGCGCACACATGATGTTGGCTTGACACGTTGTCAGTTATTAATATCAGGTGCCTTATATCAAGTTACACTCAACGGGAAATCTTTTAATAGTAGTTTGTTTAGGAATTTTTCAGGAAGATTTGGTTTTAAAATGCTAAAATTAATAAAACAGTTTCTAAATGGAATACTGCCATGCTTTTAAACTTGTTTAAAATAAGGTATATTCTACAATTTAGATCATTATTAACAGCTGTTAGGTGATAATAAGCAACATAGTACTCGTTAATTTAATTTTGTCAATCAGGATATAAAATATAATATGTGGGGCTCATAGTTTATGGGCGCCGTTACAGGGAAATACTCACCAGTGCGTAAATAAAAGCTAAATACACTTAGTTATTACTAGTCAAGAAAGTATTTGTTTACCAGACGGAAGAAATGAGGTAAATACAAGAAATTTATTCGGACAAGAAAAACTATTTGCTTGTGAATTTGTGATTTGCAATTATTTACCTAGTGATTCCTCGTCAATTTTAACAAAAAAGGTTTTAGTATAGATCTTGGTGACTCTATCCTCAACAACTACTTGCATTTAATTGCATTTTTGTGGAGTTTAGTGCTGCCATATTATTTTAAATATCAACTTTATATGTAATAGTTTATATGAACGTGATGTGATAAGAAACATTTAATGAAGTGCATTTTTGAGAAAATAATTAAATACTCTAATATTGGTAATCATTAAAAAATTAACTATTATAATATGTCATAACATATAAATATGTGCATGGTTTTGGTTGTAAACTGTAATCAGTTATGATTGAAATTTAAAAACAGTACAAATTTAAACTATTATTTTGTATTTTATTTCAAGTTAAAATTTGTCTTCAATTGTATTAAGTTTAAAATTAATCTGAGATGAGCAGAATTTAATCACCAATGAAGTTTTACGAGAATTGTTACCGTATACTAGTTATTATCTCTAATTGTCAATAACTTTTCAATTCTAACAGTAAACTGTTAGTAGTTATTTTAGCATTTTAGAGTGTTGTTCTAATTCTTTAGATGTTTTTATGTAACCGATATTTTTTATTTTTTTAAATTTTCATCAGATGTAACATCATTAATAACTTAAAGGACAATACACTGTAGTATAGGAACCTAATGGATGTCAACACACTAAGCAGCATTAGTCAAACTCATCGTGGTTAATTGTTGGCTTTTGTTTTCAAACTTAATACAGGCAGTAATGTTTCTTAACATGTAATAGTTGAGGTACAATTGTTAATTTGTTTTTTCATTATTATATACGATACATTTTTAATAACTTTTTGTGTACACCAGTTGCGTTTCAAAATAACATACAAACTTTGTTGAGGGAGAATAGTTCTTTAACAAATTTAAGTGAACCTCCTGGGAATCCATGAATATTTGGTTTGAAATCACAAGTGGTATCCACTATGCTATGAGAGGCTAATAAGTGTCAAGAGAAAGGCATATTATTAAACTTATCTCTGTTCAATTGAGAATAGTACATGCTAGTAAATTCAACCATATGATAGGATTTGTTCAATATTAATATCCCGATTGTAAGATATGGGAGAATAGAGGGGCGAATAAGTGTGATGAGTGTACATGAGTGATTATGGTCATTGTTACTAAGGTTCACTGTTCCTTAAAAAGAGCCAACTCTTTTAAATTTTACTACCACCTAAAATGGATAGCCCAGACCACGTCGATGGCAAACATTAAGCGGACGCTATGTCTTATCCTTCCAACAGTATTCCTCTCAATAGCCAGCTCACAATGTAAATGAATTGTGCCTATTAACCACCCACCCACCCATACACATACAGTGATATTTTCCCACCCGCCCACCCATACACGTACAGTGATATTGACCCACCCGACCACCAATACACGTACAGTGATATTGATTGGGCATTTTTGGCATTACAGTAAATAAACACACTGTAAATTTACGTCCGCCTAATACTGCAATAAATGCACCACAAATATCGCATATAAGCTCAACAATGTTTTCTACCCATTACATAAATTAATATTGAATTATATACTAATTAAATCAGGCGAATAAAATATTTTCATAAAACAAAAGGGGAGAAGATGTTTTGACATATGATACTTATATACTGAAGATAGGGCTAAACAAAACAAAGCAAAAGTGAAAAAAATATTTGGATCTTTATATATATATGTGTGTGTGTGTGTGTGTGTGTGTGTGTGTGTGTGTGTGTGTGTGTGTGTGTGTGTGTGTGTGTGTGTGTGTGTGTGTGTGTGTGTGTGTGTTTGTGTGTGTGTTTGTGTGTGTGTGTGTGTGTGTGTGTGTGTGTGTGTGTGTGTGTGTGTGTGTGTGTGTGTGTGTGTGTGTGTGTGTGTGTGTGTGTGTGTGTGTGTGTGTGTGTGTGTGTGTGAGTGTGTGTGTGTGTGTGTGTGTGTGTGTGTGTGTGTGTGTGTGTGTGTGTGTGTGTGTGTGTGTGTGTGTGTGTTTGTGTGTGCGTTTGTGTGTGTGTTTGTGTGTGTGTTTGTGTGTGTGTGTGTGTGTGTGTGTGTGTGTGTGTGTGTGTGTGTGTGTGTGTGTGTGTGTGTGTGTGTGTGTGTGTGTGTGTGTGTGTGTGTGTGTGTGTGTGTGTGTGTGTGTGAGTGTGTGTGTGTGTTTGTGTGTGTGTGTGTGTGTGTGTGTGTGTGTGTGTGTGTGTGTGTGTGTGTGTGTGTGTGTGTGTGTGTGTGTGTGTGTGTGTGTGTGTGTGTGTGTGTGTGTGTGTGTGTGTGTGTGTGTGTGTGTGTGTGTGTGTGTGTGTGTGTGTGTGTGTGTGTGTGTTTTACCATTAACAGAACGTCGACAAAAAAGCTCAGTAAGTGTCCAAATATGTCTATTAACTTAGTAATCACTGAACACTAAGGAATCCCTATAAGCTTTGATGATAATATTGATTCAGGGGTTGGATGGAGTAGTGCATACCTTTATGTGCAAAGGTGTATGTGCATCATAAGGGGTCACATACCAGCATGTGGATGAGTGCGAACATATGCACATAAACATTTATACACCCAGAACAAATTAAGTATAATAATACATTCTTTATCAATAAATTAACTATACAGAATATTCTTTTTTAAACACAAATTTTGAATACTTATATTTTTATATTAAATTATTATAGGACGTTTACATTTTTGTGTGGAGGGGTGTGATTTCCTACTTAATACAAATAATAATCGATAAGAGATTTTTTTTAACGTATAAAATAGAGATATTTTTTATTTGACCTCAAAATTAATTAAATAAATTTTAGCAAACGTACAAATGTATATATAGCATTACATATTGTTAACAGTTTTATTTTATTATAAGTTGTGATTAAAAAAGTTTAATAAACCGTACAAAAGTAATAACGATTCATCAACCAACTGTAGATGATAAAAAGAGAGTTTTTGATGAGAAACAGGTAATAATACTTTGTAATACAGTTATACCCTTTGAACATTTGAACACAGCAGAATCGAACAAAAGAAGTTCTTAAACAATTCTTTGATCTCGTGACAGCGATTTTAATTAAACTTAACTACAAGAATCTTTCTTAGAATAAGCACTAAGCAGATACCTTTTGCTTATATATGAGTTGTTAAGAAAATATTACCATATGATTCATGTTTAAAAGGTGTATTGCTTGCATTTATAACATTTTTACACTGATAAAATCTCTAAACTACAATAAATGTAATATGTTTGTGATGATTTAAACAAAACTATCTCCTTAACATTTTATAAATAGTCTTTTCTGGAAACTACCACACCTTTACTATTACGAAAACAATTTATTTTCACTAATACAATGATTTTCTTTGAAAAATGTTGAACTTTACTAAACTTTATTTTATATAATTCTGACGCAAAAGTGTTAACATTTGGATCTTTGGGTGGGTATACAAAGTAATCACACTGTATTTCTTTTTATATCATATTATATAAATACTGGACAGTAACATATACAATCTACTAATGTATTTGTTGATTTTTATGGGAGTGTAATATAAAAATTTATAATATATATTTGTTTAATAATGCCAAGCAGATAATTAGCAGAACGGAATTAACAACAAGTAATGAAGAAGGATAATATTTGTGGCATTAAATACGTTTTCTTAACTCCAGAATAAAAACAAACAAAAAATAATATTTTTTTAGTTATTAACCCCTCCACGATGGTGTTTCATATTTACCTAGACTGTAATGTTTATTAACTTTAATACTTAAACACGTTACAAGGATTGTTTTATAAATGCAATTATAAAATTCAGTACAATAAAAATATTTGTATCCGTTCCATTAAAATATGATACTTTTTTAATTCATTATAAACGAAGACTCATTATTTGCCTTTAATTAGAAGCGTATAATTTCTGCAAAAGAAACCGTTAACAGTCCCAACTTGCCTAATTAGTTTAGCAACTTTCTGCATGGACTGGAGACATCCAGTTATGAAATAGAAACAATTCAAAAGTTAATTACTAGATAATATTAAGTATGTTCCAAGTACATTGTATAACTTTAAAGTAACATGTATAATCCCCAGAATGTTTTTATGTGGATTCATTTTACACTATTAATGTGTAATCTACATACACAAATGTAGGGATTCTCAACACTTCAATCATGATATGGAACTGGTTGTTTACTACAGGGTGGCGCACGAAATGATGCAACATTTATTTTTGTTAGAGAACATTTATTGTGAATGCAATACAGTAAAGTTTGATATAAATTGTCTACTGCATACCTGGACATTAATTTGAGGCCATTGCATGTTCAATGTGGCCACCTTCTTGTCTGACAACTGCTTCAACACGAACGCCTATGTTATTGATAACTCTGCGACACATATCCTTGGTTATCTCGTTACATGCCTCAATGATTAGCACTCGCAGATCCATCAGTATGTTAGGATGTTTAGGGAAGATCTTCTGCTTCATAAATCAAAAAAAAAATAAATAAATAAATAAAATAAAATAATCGGATTCAAATCAGGACTGTTTGGGGGAAATCGGCTTGAAATGACATTTTGGTTGAAATTTTCATGCAGAAAATCTAAAAAAAATTAGCCGTTTGTGGTCTGGTTCTATCCTGCATGAACCATTGGTTCTCTAATTGAAACACTTTTGTGATAAGTTGAGGTACAAAATAATTACGTAGCATGTTTAGATAACGCTCACTACTCACAGTATGATAAAAAAAGAATGGCCCTATTAGCCATGGCTCGAGATGGCTGCTCATACCGTTTTTTTTGGAGCATGATACACTTTTTCATGTAGCACGAGCGGATTTTAGGAAGCCCAAAAATGTAAATTTTGTTTATTTACAACACCGACTAAGTGAAAATGTGCCTCATCTGAGAACCAAACATTGTTAATCAATATGCCTTGATTAACAGCCCATTCTGCGAACACCATTCATTGAAGTTTGTTGTCAATCATTAATTTAGGTAACACTGTAATTTTGTATGGATACAAATGTAAATCTTTTATTAAATTCTCTTCAAAAATTGCTTAGAAATGTGAAGATCTGCTGCCGCTTTTCTAGTCGACTTGCCTGGACTCCTCACTAACGCTGCTCTGACCGCTTCAACATTCTGTGGAGTTCGGACAGTGGAAGGCCGTTGACGTTTCCTCTCTAATACTGAGCCATCACTATTATATTTTTCATAAAGTCTACGAATACTTTTAAATTATGGTGACCAGCTAGTTTGAAAATGAGCACGAAACCATCTTTGTGTAAGCACCGCACTTTTTGTTTCATTAAAAAACAACACAAACAATCTTCCTTTGTCTTGCAACAATAATAATAACGGAAGCGGAAACAGTTGGAAGTTAATCTAATATCCATAAACAGCTGCTAGTTTTGCCAACTTACAACACAGTAATAATAGGTAGCCGAAATAAATACTACCAAAACAAATGTTGGATCATTTCGTGCACCACCCTGTGTTTGGATGTTGTGAGCAGAATTATTTTAATGTTTTATATATAATTTACCTTAATTGATTGTTTTTGTAACAAATGTTTTACAAGTGGCTTACAGCAGGTTGAAAAACTTACAGATTTTAATTACACTACGATGTGTCTACTCTTCATTTAATTCGATAGTAAAAATTATTTTAAGGCAGAACATTTTATTAAATCAAATAAAATTTTTCCTATATTTAGGAAAATATAAAGAATATGTTTACTGACTTATTAAAAGCCAAATAAATGTGACCATAATATTATTCTTTAGCCTTTGATATATTAGTTTTGTTATAGTCAGTAAGGTATAAATACAATCATTGTAACCGATCAATTCATACGATTTTATATCTAAGATCACTATTTTAATCACTTAATACAGTGTTAAAAACAACATTTGTGAATTTAAAAGTTAAAGTTCGTCTAATTTTACCAGGTGAAGTTAGGGTTAAGAACCAAATACAAATATGTTTCATCAAATCACAAATTACAAAGAAGCATTTCAATTACTACCAAACGTATCAGTGATAATGTAGGGTAGGAAGAATGACACTTCGGAGTGACTTGGGAAATCTAAAGACAACTCTACTGTAGACACAAGGGAGGTTTCTTAGATGCTGGAGTTTTGTTGAGACTTTTTCATTTTCCTCCAATCCTAAACAAATATATGTTTTTATTTTTTAAAGTGTAGTAAAAATATTATACTAAAACAAGCTTTTTCCTGTTTATTTGTGTTCGCATCTGATTTTACAGTTCATTATCTAAAAGTTCTTTTATATAGATATTTAATAATAATAAAAATAAATTTACAGTCTATCACAAAATTAAGTACATATTATTTGGAATGAAAAAGAATAAAACTCTTTTAGACACAAAATTAAATGCTGTCATGTTAATGTTAGATCTCAGACCTTATGACTTTGTGGACCAAAGCGACATGTTTTGGATCTGAGTGTTATTTGTGACTGTCTAATGATTTTAAAAGTATCATATGCTAAAACTTTCAGAAATGATCTTTTGAAATATAAAAATGTACTTCATAGGAGTACATTTCTCCTCTGTACTTCTATGAAATCTGTACTATCTAATGCCACCTGCAATTTCAGAAGTTGGTATTGACCCACCCGCCTATCCATACACGCACAGTGGTATTGACCCACTCGCCCATCCATACACGTACAGTGGTATTGACACACCCACCCACCCATACACGTACACTGGTCAGTCATATGCAAGACCAAAAGGTGGTTCTGTTCTGAGTTAAAAAACTGTCTGGATAATTTCATGAAATACCAAAGAGATTTTGTATAAATAAATACATGACCATTTGATCAAGTGGATAGTCTTGATGAAGTTTGTGAATTCAATGCAAAATGTAAGAAAATCTTAACTTTTGAAACAATGTTATATAAAGTAATGAAGCATAATTCTATAATAATGGAGAGATGAATTAATTGTCTAAACGTAAGAAACTGATCGTTTAATAATGTCGCTAGATGCATGAGGTTGACAACCACAGATTATGGACTCCTAATACACAGACAGTTTAGTTTCATTGCAAACAGAATCATTGGCCCCGGCCAATTCAATTGGTCATTGAACAAAAATGAAAATAATCTTGTTTTGTACAAGATTATTTTCATTGGAGCTTTTGAATGATTTTTTAAAATATGTATTACTAACTTGCTCTTAGTTCTTCCTAGTGAGGCAAAGTCTGTGTGAGGACAGTTATTGAATACTATTCGTGGGGAAGAGTTCAAAGCATTGTGTATATGGAAAGAGTAATCAAAAAAGAAGGCAACAAACACAGTAAAATAGCTGTAGCTTATATTTTTTTATGAAATCAGCATTGATGATTGGCCTTAAATTTGTACTGCTAATGATTGAAAAAATAATGGCCTATATTAAGATAGCGAAGGTTAAACCAAGCAAACAACACGACTATGTTATTAAGATTTGCTATCAACTCTAGGATAGGTTTATAAAACCTTTGGTGGAGTATGTGTATATGACAAAAAATACTTCTTTGATCATTTTAAAACGTTAAATGCGAACAAACAGTAAGCAAAATATATTGTTTTTTGAAGACATTTAATTTGGTCGAACCACACTACTTATTTTACTTTCAAAAAGCTGTTACACTATTTTAAGAAAATTAATCATGGATTATAGGACAAATTCGTAAAACTAAGATTATTATGTAGTTATCTGCCATAAAAAAACTGAAGGAAATATTTCAAAACTTCAACTACACAAATGTTGATTTTTAAAGACCATTAATTTTATTTCCTGTTTAACATACATTTAAACTTTTAAATATTTACTATTTATTTTTATTTTCTGAAATTGTAATTATTTTTAAATTTTTAAGATTGGAAGCTATGAGGCCAATGTTTTTTTCATGAAATGACATTGGTGTTATTAAATGAAAATACTATACTACTTTAATGTACACAATAGATACAATAAAATAACTTTATTAAAATGTTTTGAAATTTTGGACCAGTCATAATAGATTTTTATTGATTGACAGACACGTATTCTTGGCAACACCGCCCGTCTCAGTTATACTCAAGCACCACTAAGCGCGCTTAAGTCAAGTCGCGACATTTGTTATGTAACTATGTTTTGTTACATTAATTTTAGAAACCATTAGAAGACATGTTTTCAATAAAAAAGTAGTTACAAGACTTTAAAATGTCTATCCATATTTTGCAGTTTTTCATAAACATTGATAATTTTACTCCCTCAAATATAAAAGTAGATTTTTCCTACTATGAATAAAATTACCAATTTTAGTTATAACAAGATATTCCCCTTGTAGATTCAAATCGAAATGTTTTCTGCGTGTAATACATTTTGGAGGCGTTGTTAAGTTTGCTTCCTATTCGAAGCTCCTTGATAGGGTTTCATTCTTTTTTGTTTTGAGGTAATTTGGCGTAGAGGGGAGTCCACGTAAATAGGTCATGCAACGGGTTTCTCGCCCTGTTTCGCCACCACCCTTTAATAGGGTTGTGTTCGCCGCTTTTTTAAACCCTCCTTTGTCCCCTTTTCGAACATCGGCATTTTTTCTTACGGGAAGATTTGATAAGTAGTGAAGTGCCACGCAGTGTGAGTGGCTGTTTGTGTGCGCGATGATTACGTATCTGGCAGCCATTTTGATTTACTTTAATGTTCTCTAGAAGCAACGTAAGTTCGACTTTTTTTAGCTTTTCGGTTTCTCATTGTTAGATTTGTCTCCTCCCCATAAGCTGTTCACACAAAAACCAAGTAAATAATTCTTAGTTTTCTTGTTATTTGAAGTGCGCTCTTCTACCGACTTGTCAGTAAATTTTGATATAAGTAAGATTTTAGTAATACAAAAATAAATTTTAGAAACCATAATAACCATTGGTTGTTTTGTTGTTTTACAGATTTCTGAGGCAGAATCAGAATAATAGGACATAAATTATAGAACTAAATAATTAGATTTATAAAAAAGTTATTATAATAACTTATAAGAACTAAAATATTCAAGAAGGTGATATAATCTAGAATATCAAGAAGAAATTAAATTACTATTATTCTTTCGTATGTTAAAAGTTATATTTTTATTTTCTTCAGTTATTTGAATAAAAGTGTTTAGATTTGTTTTAAATTTTAAATAAAGTATTTTGAGAAGAAGTAAAATTGTTATTTTGCTAAACAAGTATTTTTTTCATTTGATTTCCAATTTATTTAACTAAAGAAGACAACTTGAAATATTTATTATAGAGTGATTCCTTAGAGATGTGGTTTGTGGCATTCAATTCAGTTCACTATACACTTTAAATTGATGAATCACAAGGTATAGACTTCCATAAAGAATATTGAAGTGAATGTATTTGGTAAAAGGGCAAAGAGATATTTGGTGTCTCAATAATTTTATAGTATTGAGGAATTCCTGATGTGCCAGTTAGTTTCATTTTGTTTAATTCCTTTAATGATAAGGTAAAAGTATATCCTTAGCAATTTTAATTTTAGGATCAACATCTTTTATGATGTATACTGACACCATTGTGGTAGCAATAGTCTATCGTTATAATAAAGGATATTTGATTATCTAAATAAGGTTTTGCTGTAAGTAGCTCTGCTGTTTTTACAAGAAAGCTCTTCCATTTATTGTTAATTTTTTAACATACTTCAGATCTATATATTTACCCATATCGATTTTTAAAGAACGTAAATCTGTCAGCAGTAAAGCTGTGCAGTGACTAATGGACACACAAACACTAACCATTGTGAGAGCTCTTATGTTAAGTGAGCTTTCCATTACTCAAACCCCTCTTCAATTCAAGTGCAAAGTACATTAAATTTAGGAGCCCATATATTGAAATACAAACAAATAATGGGAAAAAGTAAGTAGGTACTTTTTGTGTAACTAGCTGTTTTAATATAACCATATTAGTTCATTTCCATTATTGAAAAACTTAATTTTTAGCAATGAATGCTAAAAACCTAGTAAAAATATATTAAAACCTTGAACCATTTTTTTTTTATTTGTATTTTATATAAAAATAGTCTACTGTATAAAAACACATCATTGCTTACTATATCGAACGCTATTGAGGCGAACTTGTATTATCATTCCATCTTTCGTTTACCTTTAGACAAGTCACGTAAATATTTATAGAAGGATCTGGCGTTATAAAAACTATAAAATGTCTCATACTATTTTGAAATGCATCCTATTGTTTAGGATACTCTTTTTCTGAAGACTGTAAATTGTTGTATTTTTTATTATAAATTTTAAAGTTCAGTAAATAAAATTAAAAAAAAAATTGCTACCCATAAACTACTGACATGTGGTAGTGTCAGTAAACATTTAGAGTTATAATTAACTACATTGATAGTTAAAATTAATTAATTTTAATGTCACTCGTACACCCACCAATATACGTAGATCTAGCTTCCCTCAATGCAGTAGTTATCAAGTGGTATGCACTACTTTTTTTCAAGAAGTAAGTTCTATAACAAAAACACATTTAAGTTATAAATCAGTAATCAACACCGCTGACTCGGTGTATCATAATATTAATTACATTTCTTTTTTTAAATTAGAAAATTTAAACATGTTATTTTCGTACTAAATTTTTTAATTCAAACTCGAGTCTTCCGATGTCAAAACCTATCAACAGTTTGATTAATTACTTTACATTTACTCTGATGGTGTGTTTAAAGTAATACTACTCAAATAAATCCTAGATCAAACCGAAAAAGAACTAATAGGGAATATCTGATTTCCTAGTAATCAGGAAAATTACAGGAACTTTCTTATTATAAGCTATTACTTTGTATGAAGTCGTTTTACCCTTTTTAACTATAATTAAACTGAGCAATGGTCTAGTGACTGATGACTGTCAAGAGGGCTTGTAGTATGTATTTATAAATATGCATTTATATATTTTCATACCTTTTATACTTATACAGTAACACTCATAATAAAAAAAAATATATAAAATTAATTTTTGAACAAATACCCTAAACCATGTTCACTCTTACGTTAGTATTGACCCCCACCCCACCTACTCATTCGCGTACAGTGGTCTTATCTAACCAACCACTCATAAATGTATGCTCGTAATTACTCTCCCACCCTCCCACTCATGCACAGTGGTAATGGCCCTCCCACCCACCCCATATACGTAAAAATGTAATAACTACTTTATAATATAGTTAACAATTTTAAGGTCGTATTATTTTTAATAAAATCACAACCTTAAATTTTAAATTTAAAAAAAGTACCTTTTAAAATTGGTTATTAAAAAAAATTTCCTTTTTTGGGGTTCGGGGTTTCTTAGGCAATCTTTCATGAATAGTAAATAAATAAAACCTTAAAAAATTATAATTAACAAATTTAAATTTAAATCATGATTAAAAAATTTTTTTAACAAAAAATGTTTTAAATTTTAAATTGTGTAACTTGAATTTTTAAAAATTTTAATTTTTTATGTTTTTATACATTCCTTAAAAATTTTTCGTATTAATTGTTCTAAATTAATTTGTGTTTTTAATTAAAAGTTTCTTTGGTTATTCTATTATAAAAATTTTTAATTATTTGTAAATTAAACTTATACATTTATTTTCTCCTTTTTTTTATTTAAATTTTAACAAATTTTCATTTATATTTGATAATGTGATTTGAAATTTGAAATTAATTTTTAATTTAAAATTTATTTATGTTAGTTTTGTTTCCCCTTTTGGTTAAAAGTGTTTCTTTTAACAAATTTTTAAATTAAATGATCTTACATTTTCCCCCCAATGTAAACAAGGAATTGCCATTTTGGCCCCTTTTAAATTTTTAGATAACACAAAATTTGTGCAAAATTTGTTTTTTTTCTAAAAAATTAAACCTTTTTTGGTTTAAATTTTTTTAATTAAAAAAAGATTGTTCTTTGTTTGCTGAAAGGTAATAAATTTTCTGTTTTTTTTAAATGTTTTTTGTAATACCTTATTTATTAAAAATAGAAATAACCAAAAATTTAATTGTTTTTATTTGTTTTTTTAAGTTTTGGTTTTTAAATTGGTAACCACTTTAGATTTTAAAATTATATTAAAAAATAGTAATCTATTTAAAATATGTGGTTTTCCAAAAACAATTCTCTTTGGTTGTGTTCAGTTGTCTTGAATTTTTTGGGTTGGATAGGTTTGGTATGTTAGTAACCAAATGTCAGGATGAAAGGGAAGAAAGTACGGTAATTCCCTTAATTTTAAAATGATTGAATAAAGGGAGAATTTTTAAACTTACTTTAAGATATCCCCAAAAAATGGGGTTTTTTTCAAAATTTCTAGTTTTTGTTATAACCTTTAACTTATGTTCCTAAATCCCAAAAAATTATATTAAAAACAAAAATTTAAATATTTTATTTTTATTTTTTTTGAAACCATTCACCAAATTTATAAAAATTATTCCCAATAAATTTTTTCCATTTTTCGTAATTAACATAAAAATCTTATTTAAAAATAAAAAATAATTTAAATTACAAAGAAATATTTTTTTTTAAAAAAAAAAAATTTATAAAATTTTTTTGTTTTTTAAATATAATACCTACAAAGATTATAAAAACCCAAAATTTTTT